>BIMT01000090.1:0-47837 GCA_005406065.1 Metschnikowia sp. JCM 33374
GATCCCCAAAAAGGATACCCAAAACTGACGTCTTCTCTTTACTAGTCTCCTACGCTGGGCTGGCTACAGACACCAAGCCACCGTTAGTATTCATAAAACCTTTTAGACGGGTTGGTGGGATATTTATTACGCAGTTGTGCGTGTTTTGAGGGCGTCCCATTGCACGGTCCACTGGGCCGCAATAAATTGACATTGCTGGGAATCATTCAACATTTTTTTATGCCGATTTTTTTCAAAAAAAGACCTCCAAGTGGGTGAGATGGGGGGGGCGAAAAATATTGGAAATTCGGAAATTCAAGGGAAAAATCCCTCCCCAACAAACAGTCTAAACGTATACTACTCACGTAAGGTAGTATGGTAACACCTGCACTTTTCCGTGGATTCAACATTTTATATGCATTAAACATCGCCTTCATTATACCATGTTCAAAGCCGAATCGAAGCCAATAAAAAGCTAGCACTGTAAGAAGTCACCCCAGAGGTAACAGTATACCGTATGGGATGTCTTCTGGCAGAGGCACTCACGATGCACTTGCGGTATCCAGCAACCAGAGAGTGTCTGCAATCCTAGTTACGACGAAGACCATTATGTGTGAATTTGCGTCAAAAAGCTGTCAAGTTGGGAGATATTAAGGAAATACATGTCAGTATTGATAATGCATTAGACGTAAGGCAAAATGCCCAAAAGGCCCCAGAGGCATGGGGAGAAGGCTCAAAAATGTCCAGAGCATGAAAAAAGAACACCATGAAAAAGCCCCAGAGCACGAAAAAACCCCCAAAAAAAAAGACGACAGAACCCCCGGATCGCTTCTTTTTGGAGCAGGTCAAAGATAAACACTGCCTCGTCATTGGCGGCGGTGACGTGGGTCTCAGTAAGTGGACTATATGATCCGGGCCAACGCCAAAATCACCGTGGTGACGGGCGACAAAACCCCACCTTGACTTGACAGCGGAACGCCACCAAAAGTGGCAGGTTGTTCAACCTCATCGAGCGTGAATACGAACCCCCCCCTGGATCTCACCATGTACGAGACGCCCGCGTTGGATGTCCTGTCGTATAAAGGCATCAGATCACACTATGAAACCATGGAAAACTCGTGCAAGACGAACACTTTGCCGTGTGTGCTGTATTGACGACCCCGTGTTGTCCACACTCATTTTATTATCAGTGCAGAAGTACCTTTGAATCCCAGTGAACACGCCGATAACCCGATACATGTGCGATTTTACTGGCCTGATGTTCATGCGGGACGCGTTACGATCATCGATCAGCACCAACGGCAAGTCGCCCCGGCTTCTGAAAATGATCAGGACGACATCTCAAAGTTTTTTCCGGGCTCGGCTCAACGTGCCGTGGACAGCAGGTGCCATTCGTGCCCAGCTCCGGGCCAGAAGGTCCGCGCCGACCTCGAGTCAATCGATCACACGGATACGGTGGATCAAGCTGTTGACCGACTTCTTTCCGGTGACGAAGTGGAGTTGCCGGAGGAGGCCTTGAATAGGATTATTGAGCCGTACCGGGGTTTCCACCCAGAGATTATGACGAATTCAAGTTTTGTTACAGGAGGACGCTTCTGAATCAGTCTAGCAGTCCACGCAAAAGCAGTCCACCCGTGTATATAGTTTCTGCCATGTCAGCTATAACAGTATTTATTTTGGGCGAAGGGTGCATCTGTAAGAACGTGCAGCTCTTTAAGAACACGCGTGCAAAAAAAAAAAAAAAAAAAACGCGATTAGGGGGACACTTTTACTATCTGAACTTCAGAGGGTCTTTGCACGCCTGAAGCACGACAATTCCCAGGCTGTATGAACTCTCGTCAAACAAGGACTCCATTGTAGTGGGATATTTTTCTTTTATGAGATTGGTTCTTTACTGGACAGGCTTACTGTATTTTTTTTTGTATTTACTTGGTATTTTTTTGGTATTTACTTGGTAGTTACTTTAATTTCTATCAAGTAATAGATCCCCAAAGATGCCTAAATGAAGGCTCATACACACTAGTAACCAATCTCATCATGGAAATCACCTTTCTTCTTCAAACTTCCGTCCAATCAATTGCAACCCCACATATCCACCATGAGATTCCTCAGGGTCATAGTCGTCCCAAATGTTCTTATCGGTCTCACAGTAAAACAACAGTCTATCTTCCTTTTGGTCGATATTCTTGTCCACCTTGTCACAGGGAAAGTTCTGCCGAATAGTCAGGAGGATTAATGGGGAAGTATATCCAACATAGTCATGGAACTTCCATTGGGGTTTCCTGGGAAAGAGTCGCAGGCATAATAATAGCATGATTGGTTTTCGTCGTCAGTGTCTTTGGATGCGGTAGCGTTCCACCTGTCAAGGTTTTTTTCGCCAACGCAGTTCTTTTTTCACTGTGTAAATGCCAAAGTTCGCCCACCTAAATGTTGTGGTGCCGTACATCTTCATATAAGGAAAGAATGGCTCCCCCCCGTGAAAACTGATTCTGAATTGTTGAAATCCTTTTGTTTTGGGTTAAGGTCAGTGGGTCACCATTGGAGGTATCATCATCAAACAAGGCCTAAAGGATCCTGTTTTCACTTACTAGACAACTCCGCCAAAGATCAGGGCGTAAGATCAAACATCTTCAAGATTTTCGAACTCCCACTGAAATCCACCACCTCGGTATGGATTTGATGAAATCAAATCTGAGAATAAATTCATTTTAAATGGTTCTGCCCCAGTGAAAATACCACCCCAAATATTGAAAACATTTGAGGCCTGGACTGAGACCTCCTCTTCTTAAAACTTCGGAATGAAGCCTTTTACCTCCAGGACCTCGGACTGAGGCCCTACCACCAGAATGACTGGGTTCCACCACCACTAAAATGTTTCAATATCCAACTAAATACCTTCATCAGGTTAAAACCACCTAAAATCCAATACCCCAAATCTTTACCAAACTAAACCTTGACCAAGGTGGGCTCAACGGTTTCCCCATCAAATTAAATCGCTCAGCAACACGTCCTTTCAGATTTGTTGCCCAGCAAGTTTCCACAACGGTTAGCCAAAAGACTTCACCGTCCAATGGTCCGCCCCACGGATCGGCCAGAGCAGCTGACCCGGGAGATCGCTGCCTAACGGGGCAATCAACAGTGCGGCCAGAAAATGCCATCGAACATCTTCCAAGTGTCAGCCCACAGGCGAAGAAAGAGGATGAACTCAACTAGGCCCTAGGATTCAGTGCCCATTAAAACCGCCCTTCAAATGTACCCTCAGGATTTGTTAGTGCCTCCTAACATATTTTGATGCCTTCGACCTTAGACGGATCTGCCCGAGGCTTGCCCACGAAAATCGTTCCGCCTGAAATACCCAAAACATCGGCTAGGGCCATTACGGACTTAATGGTCATCAAATAGCTTTTGCTTTTTTGGTACTCGCTCGCTTATAAAGGTGGTCATGGTATTCTTACTATAACTGAAGGTGAAAGGCTCAAATATCGGAATATTCCCCTTTTCGATTAAGGATCAAGGACAGGGGCAAGAAATTCCGTTTTGTTCAACACGGTATTGGGGTCACAGGAGGGTTATGATGGAAAATAGTAATTGCCCTTAATAAGAGTACTCAGAAGATAACGAGGGTGTAACGACTGATCAGCTGTTCGACGTGTAATTACTCGTTTCTAATTATCCATCCCTGTGAGGCTGTATTATGATCAAGATTCGACTGTAGCTCAGGGATTATATATATTTTTGGGGCTGCAGCTTTTGATGAAGTGAGTTGTGCCGAGAGGGTCACTTTCCAGAACGCTTGCCTGGAACCAGTACCCGGAACCAATACCTGGTTTGCTCGTTTGGTAGGCTAAACGTGATATAATCTTCCCCTCCATACCCCAATTTATGTTTACATAAGTGAAGAGTACTTTCTTTTAAAAAAATGAATATAACCACGTATTCATGTTTACATAAATATACAATTTCAGAAGAAATGGGTTGTTTCTACACCTCTGGACAATGGATTGGGAATACCCCTTTTAAACATACAAAGCAGGAAAGCCGTGGTTTACTTTGAAGCGGGTTCAACCCCGTCCAAGTGGCTGCACCCGTACATGTAAGAACCCATCCCTGATAAAAACACATGAAAGGGTATTCACAGCAGAGTAGTTCCTATAGCTGTCCGTGTACGAAAACACAATGAAGGAGGGAAGTTTCCCCCGAACTTAAGGCTTATTCAAACTGGCCAGTCGGAGTTTTCTTTAGAATATTCACCATTATCTCAAGCTAAAGTATTATGAGAACTCTACATTAGAATCGTTCCTGGAAATCTGAGACAATCTATCTAGACAACTTTGCCAACCCCTAGACTCGTTCTCTTTTGGACGCCCGGGAATTCTCCCAGCATTTATTGTCCAAAACGTAAGAATCGAGAATGGATACCCTTTCCCTTATTCTCCTTACCTTCAACATCCGTTTGCCCCGGTGGAAAACCATCCTTTATGAACACTCCATGCATTTTCCAAAGAGTCCAGCCCAGCCCAGCCCAAAAACAAACTCACCTGTTCAATAAAGCGTGTAAAGCGTGCAACCAAGTAAATCCCGGGATCCCTTTTGACACTGGAAACCCCGACACCTGGCCTGGTCTGGGATGGGTTCCTATTCGGAGACATTCCTTTTGATGACCTCACACCATAACCACCAGAAAGGACGGAATATTCTCATCTCTGGCTTTTCTGTAGTTTTTCGGTGGTGCATGTATTCGACGGTTCGTTTATGTTTCAACAGCAAAATGTTCCACATTGTGAGAATTTGCACTGGTACATTAAAAGGGCTTTGCTGATGTAGTCTCATGGGAAGCACTACACCATATTTGCCAGAAACATTCTGTCAGAAACATTTGATTTTGAGCTGTTTCTCCAGTGGTTAGACCTCCAAAGTAAAAGGCGAATACACTGGAAATGGATGGGCGAGGCGAAATGTTGCAAGCTTTTCATGTGGCATTCAATTATACCAAGCTGGGTCCATGATCAAGAATTGTTCCGTTGGACATATTTTATAGAATAAGTGAAATCGTGTATTTTTTTTGCTATCTTAAAAGAACCAGCTATGCATGACCATTTACTTTATCAAAAGAAGAAAAATCCACACAAAAAAGAAATGATTACAGAGTACCCAAATGCACTTCATACAGAGATATCCCCAACACCTCATATTACATACCTTGATACTTAAAACTGAACCATCTCCTATGCCGGCTTCACTGATAGCAGAAAAGGTAAATACACGGGTCCAATACCAAAGTCTATGAGCGGCATTTTCCGGAAATGAACATCAATAGCATCAGAATGGAATATCTTCATGAACAAACACCTTCGAGCCACCGGCTCCAACATACTCAGAAGCAATGTGGCCATCACCCTTGAGCTGGTACTGGTAACTCATCAAGCCCTCAAGCCCAACTGGTCCCCTCGCATGGATCTTGTTTGTGCTGATACCAACCTCCGTACCGAAGCCGTATCTGAAGCCATCGGCAAATCTCGTGGAACAGTTCCAGTAAACACCCGCCGAGTCCACCCCCTTCAAGAACACGTCTGCGGTGGCGGCATCCTCCGTCACCACGCAGTCAGTATGCTTGGACGAGTGCTCGTTGATGTGGGAAATGGCCGCAGCAACATCAGCAACCGGCTTAACGGAGATATCGAAAGACAAGTATTCGGTGTCGAACGCGTCGTCGCCCGCGTCCACCACAAGGTCCTTCTTGACCGCGTCGCTCAAAAGCGCCTTGATTTCCGGCACCACATGTAACGTTACACCTGCATCGGTGAGGGAGGCCAAAAGCGTGTTCAAGGTGGCGGAGTTGGCCACGATATCCTCGTGTATGAGCAACTGCTCCACGGCATTACACCCGGCAGGGTAGTTTGTTTTGGAGTCCACCACAATGCGGCATGCCTTGGAGATATCGGCAAGCTTATCAACAAAAATCGAGCAGATTCCGTCGGCATGGCCCAACACGGGGATCTTTGTGTTTTCCTTGATGTTCCGCACAAGCGCATTGCTGCCTCTTGGGATCACCAAGTCGATGTACTTGTCCTGGGCC
Source organism: Metschnikowia sp. JCM 33374 (assembly GCA_005406065.1). Lineage (NCBI taxonomy): Eukaryota > Fungi > Ascomycota > Pichiomycetes > Serinales > Metschnikowiaceae > Metschnikowia > Metschnikowia sp. JCM 33374. The sequence goes on from BIMT01000090.1 coordinate 6,056, forward strand.
AAAAGATCCGACACTTCGCCACGCGATTCGATCAATTGGATTGCCAGTTGTGGCACGGCGGTTTCCTCCTTCAACGTGCGGTTGATCACCTCGGAAATGGCGCGGAAAGTCTGGTAAGATTCCTTGCCGCCCTTCAAAATGGCACAGTTACCTGACTTGATGGCAAGCGCCGAGATGTTGGCAATGACTTCCGGTCTACTTTCGAAAATAATAAGAAGGACCCCCAATGGGGCCAGCACCCTATATAAATTGAGACCTTCGTCGAGTTTTTTGGCCAACGTTGTCTTTCCAACGGGATCCTGCAATGCCGCCACGTCGAGGATGCCCTGCAACATGGCCTCGTACTTTCCGTTTTTCTCGAGATCAAGACGCTTAATCAAGGCTGGGGCAAGTTGGGCTTTTTCGGCATTGTGCAAATCCTCCTGATTCGCACCCAAAACTACCGTTTTGGCCTGCTGCAAAGCATGGTGGATTTTGTGTAAGGCGTGCGAGCGTTGTTCATTCGAGAGTGTTTTGAGCACCCCGAAGGCTCCACTGGCGTCTCTTGCAATTTGTTCTGCCATTTTTGCCGGTTGTTAGTATGGGTCAAGAGATTCGGAAGCAGACGACGTCATGTTGAAGATTGCGGATGATCCGGGCTGGGTGCAGGACACGGAAGAACAGCGCCGGAGTTTTCTCGTATTTACAGGGCGCTTTTTCGTAGGGAGTGGGGCGGGAGCGAGGCAATTTGGGGGTTTCATTGGGTATATTCAACGTCGGAGGTGCAATTCCGATGGTTTATTATGGGTGGTTGCTTAGAAAGTCGTTGTGTTTTGTTGACTTCTGTTGCCGGGGCTAATAAGGTGGCCGGTTTCTCCGTCCGGTGCGGTGACTCATATTGCGCGAAAGCTACGAGGACAACCTGGTTATAACAATATTCCGGAGATGATAAGTAGTTAAATAGAGTAATACAAGGCGGGGTTTAACGAATAAAAGCGGAGATATGTGAAAGCTTCAAGGCGCAGAGATTGGTTTACTTGACGCTGCGAGGTGAATAAACGGGGTATTTCAACAATAAGCCTGGGTGCAATTATGGCTTTATACGCGGTGACTTGAGACCATGATTTGACAAAAGCTACTTGAAAACATTAAGAAAAATGACGATAATGTTCTGATAAGATAACGAGACTTTAGAGATGGTGAAATGGGTGAAGAAGTGTAAAAGATACATCGTGCCGTGACTTAGGCCTATGAATGGCTTGTATATAAAGAGCATCTGTCATGGACCCTGGCCCTTTTTTCCTGTATTTTTTCCTGTATTTTTTCCTGTATTTTTTCCTGTATTGTTTGTTTTTTCCTGTAATTTTTCCCGTGGTGGGCCTCTAGGTCTATTTGCTAATATAGACATATTAGTCGGCGATAATGAACAAATTACCTTTATTGGACTTACCTATGACCGAACTACCACACCGGACTTGGAGCTGACACTGCGAGATAAATGTATCCCGGTCTGAGAAAGCCACATGGGCGCCTCTACGGAAAGATGGAAAATCGGGCCTGCTAGATTTTACCACCCACAGTGACCATTTACTAGAAACTTTGGATAACTTTGGATACCTTTGGAACTCCATGTGAATATCACGTTGCTTACCAATGCCGTGAGGTGATGTGCAGATTGTTTTCATACCGATTTTTCTAAATAGAATCATTTCTAAAAAGAATCATTTTTAAAAAGAATCATTTCTAAAAAGAATCACCATATTACTAGACATTATTGTCAGAATGTTTTATACACCCTGCCAATAACTAAAAAATATACCATATAGAACGAAACCTGTACCACATCGCAACTTCGCCCGGTGTTCAATCAAGTAGTCCGCTTTCATTGGACCAGAAGTTGTTTTATGTGATGGGACTTTCAGGCCATGAAAGGAAGCCTGTAATTCACCAGTCACCAACCACAATGGGTGTTATGGTTCTACCACCACTGACGCATTGTTATTAAGTGAAGCTTCTTTTTTCTTGACATTGAGGTTGTCCAAGGCTAGAAAAATGGCAGCGAGCTAGGTGCTTTTATTTTTTTAAAGATTTATTATTTGATGAAGTCGTATTTGCAAAAGATCCTTTTTACAAGTACGAATACTTCCCCATTTAATCAAGTTACTGGTTGAGATTACTCAGGTTGAAGAATTTGCCCGAAGTTATGCACTAGTAGAAAGAATATTAGAGCCCTTATTTTTTTTTTTTGGAAGTAAAATATCGTAGGCTGTAACTGAGAAAGTGACGAGCACTTCCCAACCACGAAAAACCACAAGGATTATCAAAGACTTTAACACACTTCACGGCCATAATCCAGGTGCATTGAGGAGATTTTCAAAGTCTCATATTCGGTTTTTGAGGGTCTAAAAGGTCCAAAAACATCGTATAGTCTATTTAGTATATTATGAACACGTATGTCTACAAATAATAGTCAATTTCGTAATTCTTTTCCTCGATTAATTACTAAGTGGACCCGTACAATCTATTAAACCAGCCCTAAAAAAAGACTCGGTTACGGCCATACCACGAAGAGAACACTGTTTCCCGTCCGATCAACGTTAGTTAAGCTTCGTAGGGCCGCACTGAGTAGTGTAGTGGGAGACCATATGCGAAATTGCGGTGCTGTAATCTTTTTACATTTTTTATTAATGTTTTCTGCAAAAGTTTCTTAAAAAAAAAAAATATGTCTAGTTGAAATAAGCTTGGCCAAACGGTAAGAGAAAAACCTTAACTTTGGCATTACTCGCAGCCTCGGTATGACCATTTAGAGGTTAGTGGAATTTTCTTTTTGCTCATAGTCTATAGACTCTAATGTACGCCCATACTTTGGAGCTCTCGTTATGGGAAAACCTGAGGCTGACGTAGACCACATCATTCGGTTATAATCTTTGAAAAAAAAAGTGGTGGGGTTTGGCAGCAATCTACCTCCCAAAACGGCGTCAGGTGCAGTGTACGACGGAATGCCGACGTATTACGAAACCGCCAACTCGATACCGTTATATAGGGATTTTCCTATACTGACTTTTAGGCATCCACGAAAATGCCACGTATTACGATAGAACACCACTCACTCCACCAGATCTAGTGCCATTTCTGTGACAATGTTTTCAATGTGGGTCACTAAACCCCTTTCTATATAAATTATTTGACCCTGGGTCTGAACTAGTGGTATCACCTGCCGTATAGCGGTCGTTTGTCCAAACTCAAAAATCTATGGACTCCATATTAGGTAGCAAAGGGTTTCGGAAGCACGGAGTAATTTCAGCACCACGCGGTACTATTGAAAGGGGTTTTTTGAGAAATTTTCGCCCTTCTATTTTCCGCTGTTGATCTCTGGCTCAATCAAGGGACAGCAACATAAAAGCAGCCTCGGTACCCAGTCTACACCTTCTTCTGAGTCATGTATTTTTAAATATACATTTATTTAAAACCCAGCTTCGGCCCCGGATAAACACACTCACACCATTTAAACGAGACAACCACCATGTGTTTAAAGTCTTTGTGAGTCTCATGATTAAGAGTTGTTTACTGAAGGTTTACCCATGAAATGGTCGATTGACTCCGGGAGTTTATATGCTTTTGGTTAAAAGGATACCCTAAACAACGCCGTATTGTATAATTCGCGTAATATTTAATGTGCTTTTCACCAACATTAAATTGTTATTTCATTTTAGATCTTCTCTGGATCGATATGGCGTCGCATTATAACCCCCTCCTATCATGTATATGTAATAGAACGAACATAAAATATCTTCTCTCAACCCTCTGGTTGAACTTCTGTACTCTAAGATCAATTCGGGTATTTACGACATCCATTTACCACTCCAGCAATGTGGCGGAAAGGATTGGAATGGATATATTGACGACGCTTTGTACTAAAAATATCTTCGAAGCTCCAAACCATCCCCTTGTTTGATCCAGAGGAATGTGAGTGTTCTGATCTGGGCACCGTGCACCCCTGAAACAAAGCACGTAACCAAGTCCCGAGAAAACGAGGATGCAAAAACACCATCACAGGCGAAAGAGTAATTTGGAAGTCAATATTGAACTTTTTAAAATGCCCAAAAAACACTAACAATAACAAAACAATAAGAAAATACTAACAAAAAAAAAACACAAACGAAAAAGAAAAAAAGAAAAAAACCGGTTTCTCTTCCCCCTGACACTCCATCCTCCTAATTACAGAAAAATAATCCCTGCCCTTAGCAATGTAAACATGTAAACATGTAAAACGAAGGTGGTTTCATCGTCCATAGCCGCATCCAACAAGGCATTCTCAGGCACGGCCAAGGGGCAGTGGATTGTGCGGCCCGGTTGCAGCCAGGCGCGCGGCGCACGCGGCGCGGTGAATAAATAGCCCGCCTGAATCCGGTGGAAAAGAGTGTTTATTATATTTCTCCACACTTCTTCCTTCTCTGATTTCCGTCTCTGGCTCCAGTCTCTGATTTCAACTTAAATACTTCACTGCCGCGCATTTCTTGTCTTACTTGCACGAGCCCTTTCTTTGAGCCAACACTATACTCTCGTTATACCTTTCTCATGATGATGAAATTTGCACCCATTGCGATTCTTGTCGCTACATTCGCAGCCGCAACTCCAGTGCCAGCAGTTGAATGGGTCACTGTCACCAGATACACGACGTTTTATGAAGACGCCACCGACGCCAATTTTGCTTTTGCTGCTGAGGAAACCCAGCCGTGCACCGAGGGAAATGATTTTGTTCAAATGACCGCTCAGGTGTACTCACAGCCAACTGGTGGTTTATCCGACCCACTTACCGATGACGCTTTTCGGGCCAATGCTTTAAAGGCTTTCCAGGCACAAGCCGATGAAGTAAAAGCGTTACAGGAAAAAGAGGCTCAAATCCAGGCTGAGGCAAGAGCCGCTCAAGGACAAGCAGCACAAGGACAAGCAGTTCAAACAGAAGCAGCTCAGACAGAAGCCGTTCAAAAAGAAGCCGTTCAAACAGAAGCAGCACAACCAGAAGCAGCACAATCAGAAGCAGTACAAACAGAAGCAGCACAAACAGAAGCAGCACAGGCCCCCTCCTCAACCTCCCCCAAAGGTACTAAAACTGGCCCTTCTGGTAGACTGGTGATGAACAACAGAGGTTCAAGCCCAACCTCAAGCACCGGGGATGGCGTGTTTGCCGGTCACGCCACCTACTACAACCCCGGAATGGGTGCGTGTGGAATGGTTCACGCCGACTCCGACTTCATTGTCGCGGTGGGCGACAAGTTATATGAGCTGTACACCCCCGGTGGAAACCCCAACGAAAACACCTTGTGTGGTGCAAAGCTTATTGCTCATTATGAAGGGAAGTCCGTGGAAGTGACTGTAGTAGACAGATGTGGAAGTTGCCTGCCTAACGACTTAGACCTTTCTCCTGTTGCATTTGCCCAGATTGCCAACCAGGGGTTGGGAAAGATCAACTTGACTTGGGAATGGGCGTAGACCTTGCAGGCCGTCCAAACGACTGGGCAAATCCCCGCCCTATACCCATGATTGCATAAATTTAGTTCTCCTCGCATCTTTTAACTCCAAGGTTTTATAAACTTTTGATCAATACAGAAAAGCTCAATACCTGGGTTGTTTATCCTCTCTACGGATTTGTAAATCTTTTAGCATCTCACTGAAATACACCATCACGAAGGGTTTCAGTAGAATTCGACTATTTAATTTTACAATTTGTCGTTTGTTATATCTACTTTATTTATATTTGGGTGGTTGGAGATATCCTCTTTATAGCGATATGCAAGGCCCGAACCCTTGCATAAATTGCTGTTCATGATCACGAAAAAACGCCACATGTTTTTGGAATTTATCTTGATTAAATTCCTAGCGGGCTCGACCATTGCCTCGGCTTTGGACTGGTCTATGTAACAAAGGCACCATCTGAAGAAACACTGCCGTTTATAGAGTGTGAATGGACTGCCATCCTCCAGACTATTCACTTCTAATAATCTTCACATAATTCAATTTTGTATGGTTGATACATTTAGAACTCACGATAACCAGTGTTCATTTCAACTAGCGACACTACTATCGAAGCACAAAAAAATACATTCAGGACTACAGAGCCCCTCCAAGTATTTTTTAGACAACGTCCCGGAAACCGACCCCATCTTTTGCAGAATCCACGTTTCTACCTTTGGTAAGGTATATAAGTCATTCCTTTTCCTTTCATTGGTGGGCATTCCGACAAATGAGATCCTTCAGCGCCAGTCACAGTTTCAGTAGTGGTGTAAGAACCAGTCCAGGTGGACGTAAAATGGCTGCACCGCACTCGGAAACATTGGGCTCATACCAATACAAGTAATGAATATTTGGAGGCCATTTGTATTAAAGGGCGGATATTTTGGTGTTTTGGGGATTTTCGCTTTTCAAATCCACCAGCTCGGGTATATATGGGTGTTTTCAAAAATAAAAAAAAGAAAAATGATCACGAATAGCCGTGTTGTTTGGGTGACTAACTAGCCAAGAGTGGCTCGTAAATCGCACCATCCAAAATGGCCTCTACTCCCAATGAACAAAACATTTACCGTGGAATAATTGGATTTATTGGGGTTTTCGGAGATTTGGGGTTCTGTTTTTCCATTTTACCGCACGTGTGCCAATCTCTATAGGGTGTTTTCCGGAATACCGCCATCCCATGTCATGTAGGCTAAAATTACTATGTGCGGAGCTCTTTGACACTACTGATAGCACATTCCAGTTTCCTCAACACTGTCTTTCAGAGTCTGTGGTTGATGTTCTAGACCATTTTATGGAGCAGGTACATGTTTTTGGAAGCCTCTTCAACATTTCCTCGATATTCTTTGAAATAGGCAGGCTTTCATCATCTTCAAGAATCCCAGAACTAAGCCAGAATTAGGGTATAAACAAAGAGTATCCTTTTCAGTGTTTTTCAATTTCCCGAATATCTTTGGGTCGTCCGTAAGAGTCCTACCGATAGCACCTGCGCTGGCGTGTGAAACCTCACCAACATGTTTAGCAGACTCTGGGGCAGTCTCTAGAGATACTTCTGGAGGCACTTGAGTGGTGTCTTCAACAATGTTACTCTCAATCAGTCCACTCTCTAGTTCTATGCTGAACCTCTTCCAACACAAACACAAACAAAAAACATAAAACATAAAAAACCCTCTTCATCCTCGCTGGAGATCAGAAGGACCCAGTTTCACTCACTTTTTCAGAAACTTGGACCTCATTGGCATGCAGACGTGAGGCTATTGAACATTCCCACCATTCACTGGATTGCCATGTAAAGAGTCAGCAAGGATGCTCACTTCTGTATGCCTCTTGAGAATAGCCAAAATTCGGATGGTACTTGGACCGAGTCGGTTTCGCTTTTCCGTGACTATGCTATTCGCCCGAGAAAAAAGACGCAGAAGGTAGATAAGAAACCTTTTGCCATCCGAAAAACGGTAGGAAACCTTTCCTGGGCTTTATAAAAGCGAAAAAGAGCACCTACATTGAGCTATGTATTGCAGAATTCGATCTGTCGTCGCCTTTAATCATTAGACAGAGTTGAGCTACTGAACCTGTTGTCCCGTAAAGCATGAACAGCATCTAACACGGGTTGTCATGAATTACAGTAGTTGCTCCTTTGTTCGACTCTATACCTGTACGCCCAAGTCGTGCTCAGGCCTGAGCTCGGACTGCCGATCCCATTGAACACGCTGGTCTGTGTTTTTAGCGAGTCCTGAAGTACCTGGTCTTGGGCAATTCTTTCACATATATCGAATCAGAATATTAGGATATATTTTATTAGTAAATCTAGTCTGGAATGGACATCTAGTAAACGGAAATATATTAAAACCTCTATATATTTATGCAAAATTGTCGTACTTTACTAATTTGTCACTGGCTCAAAGTATGGGCCTCATAATTCCGCTGGACGAATCTGGAAACACACCCATTTTTTTATATGAGGAGGGCTATTTTCGATACTTCTTCGTGTGTTTTTGACAGTTATAATATCTGGTATGACATAACCAGAGATGAAGTAGAGATGAGAGGCGTGAACTAGACATGAAATAGAATAATTGCTTGGGTGCGAAATGCCATAATGAGTGGTATGGACCAATTCGACGTCAGCACCTATTCATGGGGTATAGGCCCTTTTGGGTATTGGGAACCTTGTGTAGAATCGTTTATACAGTGTTATTATACTGGCTCGCAATTGATAATGCTTCACCACTACTATCTTTTTTCTATATACATTATTGCAATACTATAATTATATAAGTGCTCAAGAATTGTCCAATAAGACCTTTTTCTTATGGTTCCAGATAACCTTTGCTTCACAAATATACGGTTTCATCACATATTGGGATTCTTGTATTCTTCTGGTGACGGAGGTGGGGAAAGCTGAAGGCAGGTGAGCTACTTGGAGGAGTTTCGCCGTGAATTATTAGGTGTATTGGGTGAACGAAGCCAAAAACAAGCATTTTTCCTTTAGGACAAAATGTAGCTTTTCTAGTTGGCTTGATTCGGTATGGGATGGGGCTGGATGGGTAAACCCTCGCCCGTTACTGGTGTCCATAGCCAAAACAACGAAAACTCAGAATGTCTCCACTGCAGAACCAGGTCCGACCGAAGCAATTGTACGGCATCTGGGTTATCTATGGGAAAACCAGGGGTTAGAATCACATCTTGTGCGTAGTAGAACCTATTCCCGTAGGAGGACTGGCTGGAGTCGAGGATTATAATTTGAATCTGCCAGAATAACAACAAGTTTCTCTCCTTTACGCGTGGCGTAGTACCCTTTGGCAGACTTATCGTGTGACTCGGGGAACTGGGCCTTCTCCAGCCATCGTATCGGGCTGAACATATAAGACGCCTTTCTGTAGTCTCCGAAACAGAAATTCTTCTTATGTGGGTCAAACGAGTTAAGAGAAACGTTCCGGTGACTCAATTCCACAATGTTGGTATCGCCATAGAGATGCTGCTTTTTTCGTGGCGTTTCCTTTGGAGTACACAATCAAGAATACCATCCATATTAGGACGCAGAATAGGACGCAGAATGCAAAAACAACCACGACCTGGATCTTACCGGCACCTGCACCCATTTTGAATCTATACCATTGTTTTTGCAATCCTGCGTCATCCTCAAAACTCTCTTTGCCGGCCGTGGATCTCGAGTAATCGTTGATATCCGCAAGCAACTGAGAAGTTGCCGAGGAATCTGATTCATTGCCATCATCTTCATCGTCCACGGGTTCTGACTGGGTGAGACTTTCGGAGCCCTGTGACCGGATGGTTTCAAGTGGGATTCCTCATTTGTATCGGTTTGATTGATTTTTTTATAAGAGCCAGCTCTCATATTGATAGTTATTGAGTGTAGGGATATATGATGCGGGATAAATGCGGGATAAATGCTTGTGGAATGCTGGAAAAGACTGGTAGTAATTTCCCCACTGATTGATTTGTTAGGTGAACTTGCCAATTTCAAAGCCAATGTTTGTATTTATTGGTAATTCACGGGGAAGATAAAAAGACTGAAAGCTAATTAATCGTGAGGTATGTGAAAATTCGACCTCAGTAACAACCGCATTTGGTATCTTTTTTTTTTTAAAAAACAATACATGCAATATTAAATGTTCTTTGGTGGTTGCATCCGCTGATTATTCACGATATCACCCACGGCACACCACTGAATGTAGAGAAATTTCCACACAGCAAAAGAAAAAGTAAAAAGCACGCCAAACCCACATAAAAGTTTCAAGACTCAAAAATAAAATTTCTTCCACAACCTTTCCATAGAAACCGCCAGATTTCGGCAATTTTATTGCGGCCCTTTTTTCAAAGTTTTAGGCCCAGCCGCACGCGGCCGGGGCCCATTCTCAGGCCCGGTCGCCCTAGACACCAAAAGAACCTTTTTCAATCTCCCCAAAACAACCAAAACACACCCACAGTCACTCGACGAGAACCCTCTTGAACTCCGAATTTCTCCAAAATTCTCAATTCTCAATTCTCAATTCTCCAAAATTCTCCAACAATCTCTCCTCCATTATGCCATACGAGCACGCACTTCGCATCTCACTCTGCTGCCTCAAAAGGTGTCTGGTGGGTTCCAGATCTCCACCGATACCATCGTGAAATTGGCCAAGAGTCTCCACATCGATGCGTTTAGACACAGAAGAGACCCCGGGCGTCAAACAGCTTTCCATGACAGGCTCGCTTGATTTTATAACCATAATTCGTGTTCTTGAAATTATTTTCCTGCATATAGTCACATATGCCAACACCACGTTAGGTATCAAAATATTGGCCAAATCCATATTTTTCTAATGTGTCTGGCTTTTAAATATAGCAGGGGACCTATATATAGACTTTTTCCCAGGATATCCACACAGTTAATGGATATTCGCCCGACCCCCAGTTTACCCCAAAGTCACGTGACCCGGCCGCCCCAAACAACCAGTCCCTACCACGACGCCAGCATCCATCAACCCGCCAGCTAAACACCATTTTCCCCACCCATGACCGTCTCCCCCACCTTAAAACAACCAAAACCACTACCTCGGTTATGAGTTCCACCAAATTCCAAGCCCTCCCGTGTCGTCCGTCACCGTGCGTCTATATGCAGTCCGCACGCCATAGTGAGCAGAAGCAGCCAGGTCCAAACATAGCCTCACGCCCTACCAAGTCTTAGTGCCAGAAAACCATACGCCAAAAAACACCACCCCGAACCACCGCAACCCCCGGGAACACAAAAGGAACGTACTCACGCGCCCTCAAATAAGCGACTGCCTTTTTCAGAACCCTAAAATTCGGTTTTTTCGTCGAAATGTCCCACCCATCACCAGACCCGTTTGCCGATAAAAACAATCTCATAGATTTGGGGTTGAACCTGTACCCGAGCCAGAATGGCGGTGCCAATTCGGGCACAGCGCATGGCCAGGACCATTTTGGCCCCTACGACGACTCGTACGGCGCAGAAAGACCCACCAATGGCGGTGCTAATGCCGCCCACGTGAACCCGTTTGATGATTTCTTGGAAACGTCCGACGAGGAAGAAAACGGGCCCTTTTACGGACGCAGCCAAGACACAAACTACTATAATACCGGCTCCGGCACCCGCCAAATGCTAGGAACCGAAAACCACCCGGAAGCTCTGCAAAAAACTGGGCTTTTTTCCAGCTTCAAGACAAGCTTAAATGCCCAGGAAGGCGGCACGTATATGGGCATGGAAACCGACGCCCAGCGGGGGTCCGACTTCGATATCCGCCACATTTTTGCCAAGGTCAAGGGCGTGTTTGGTAAAAAAGCCCCCCAGGCGCCGGAAAATCAAGGCCCCCGTCAGATTTACGTGTTGAATCATGCCGCCAACGCCACTTTCCGCTACTACGGCAACCATATTTCAACCACCAAGTACAACTTCGCCACGTTCTTGCCCAAATTCATCTTCGAGCAGTTCAGCAAGTACGCCAATCTTTTTTTCCTCTTCACCTCCATCATCCAACAGGTGCCGCACGTGTCGCCAACAAACCGCTACACCACCATCGGAACTTTGCTCATTGTTTTGCTCGTGTCCGCCGTAAAAGAGGTGATGGAGGACCTCAAACGTGCCAATGCAGACAAGGAGCTCAACAACACCAAGGTGCTTGTGCTTGATGCCGAAACAGGCACGTTTCACTTGAAAAAATGGATCTCGGTGCAGATTGGTGATATTGTCCGCGTCAATAACGAGGAATCTTTCCCTGCTGACTTGCTCCTCTTGAGCTCTTCCGAGCCCGAGGGGTTGTGCTATATTGAAACGGCCAACTTGGACGGAGAAACCAATCTTAAGATCAAGCAAGCGCTGCAGGAAACCGCCTCCCTTGTCAGCCCCCAGTCCTTGCTTGACGAGATGGCCCGTTGTGAGATCTTATCCGAACAACCAAACTCGTCTTTGTACACATACGAGGGAACCCTCAAGAATTTCCGTGGGACGGGAAAAATCCCCTTTTCGCCTCAGCAACTTCTTTTGCGTGGTGCCACGCTACGTAACACCCAGTGGATCCAAGGTGTGGTGATTTTCACCGGTCACGAGACAAAGTTGATGCGTAACGCCACCGCTGCTCCAATCAAGCGGACAGACGTGGAGCGCATCATCAACTTGCAGACGCTTGCGTTATTCGGAATCTTGATCTTACTCTCGTTGGTTTCCAGTGTTGGTAATGTCATCAAAACGAAAGTCGACGAGCATAACTTGTCTTACTTGTACTTAGAGGGTACCAGTATGGTGCGGCTTTTTTTCAAGGATATCTTAACCTTCTGGATTTTGTTTTCGAACTTGGTGCCCATTTCCTTGTTTGTGACGGTGGAGATCATCAAGTACTACCAGGCATACATGATTGGCAGTGATTTGGACATGTACCACGCCGAGTCCGATACCCCCACTGGTGTCAGAACATCGTCTTTGGTGGAAGAACTTGGTCAGATCGACTATATCTTTTCCGATAAGACAGGTACGCTTACGCGTAATGTGATGGAGTTCAAGTGCTGTACGATTGGTGGAAAGTGTTACACCGAAGAAATCCCTGAAGACGGACACGTACAAGTGGTGGACGGCATAGAATTGGGCTTCTACAGCTTTCAAGATTTGCAGCTGCACTTGGGTGACTTGTCTCTGCAGCAGTCTGCCATCATCAGCGAGTTCTTTTCCCTTTTGAGTACGTGTCACACCGTGATCCCCGAGGTCAATGAACTGACAGGTGCCATCAAGTATCAGGCTGCATCTCCTGACGAAGGTGCATTGGTCCAAGGTGCAGCGGATATGGGCTTCCGATTCACTATTCGTCGCCCCAAGGGTGTCACGATCCAAACCGACTTCGAAGGCAAATCATCAGAGTACGAATTGTTAAACATTTGCGAATTTAACTCCACGAGAAAGAGAATGTCTGCCATTTTCCGGTGTCCAGATGGAATCATTCGTTTGTTTTGCAAAGGTGCCGATACCGTCATTTTGGAGCGTCTTTCCAACAATGAACCCCAGCCGTTTGTCGAAGGCACAATTAGGCATTTAGAAGAGTTTGCCTCGGAAGGTTTAAGAACCTTGTGTATTGCTTCCAGAATCGTGTCTGAGGAGGAATATGCTGCGTGGTCGAGAGAATACTACGAGGCCTCGACCTCATTAGAGGACAGAAGCGATAAATTGGATGCTGCTGCTGAACTTATCGAGAAAGACTTGTTTCTTCTCGGTGCTACCGCAATCGAGGATAAACTTCAGGATGGAGTTCCCGAAACTATCCATACGCTTCAAAATGCAGGTATCAAAGTATGGGTTTTGACCGGAGACAGACAAGAGACCGCCATCAATATCGGTATGTCTTGTAAGCTTCTTGCGGAAGACATGAATCTTTTGATTATCAACGAAGAGACAAAAGCCGATACAAGACGGAACTTGGAGGAGAAATTGGAAGCTATTTATGAACACCAAAATGATGTGAATGATTCGGTCTTGGATTCTTCGCTCGCGTTAATCATTGACGGACATTCTCTTGGCTTTGCCCTTGAACCGGAGTTGGAGGATCTCTTCATTGATCTTGCGACTAGAGTTCGTGCAGTCATTTGTTGCAGAGTTTCACCATTGCAAAAAGCCCTTGTTGTCAAGATGGTCAAAAGAAAGAAAAAGAAGTCTTTGCTTTTGGCCATTGGCGATGGTGCCAATGATGTTTCCATGATTCAAGCTGCTCATGTTGGAGTCGGAATCAGTGGTATGGAGGGAATGCAAGCCGCTAGAAGTGCCGACGTTTCTATTGGCCAATTCAAGTACTTAAAGAAGTTGTTGTTGGTGCATGGTTCTTGGTCATACCAGCGGATTTCTAACGCGATCTTGTATTCGTTCTACAAAAACGTTTGTTTGTACATGACGCAGTTCTGGTTTGTGTTTTCCAATGCCTTCTCTGGCCAGTCGCTAGTTGAATCATGGACATTGACGTTTTACAATGTTCTTTTTACTGTGTTCCCACCTTTCATCATGGGTGTATTTGATCAGTTCGTGAGTGCACGTCTCCTCGATAGATATCCTCAGTTATACCAGCTCGGATTGCAAAGAAAGTTTTTCAACGTGACCATTTTCTGGGGCTGGATCGTCAATGGATTTTTCCACTCGGCGGTGATCTTTGTTTGTATGCTGGCGATCAACAGGTATTCGAACTACCTCCCTCATGGAGTTGTGGCTGATAACTGGGCGTGGGGAACAATGATTTATACCACTTGTACACTTACGGCTTTGGGTAAAGCTGGTCTCACGGTGACAATGTGGACAAAGTTCACCGTTCTTGCTATTCCTGGCTCGTTCTTGCTTTGGTTGGTGTGGTTCCCCGCTTTTGCTACAATTGCACCGCTGATCAACGTTTCTACAGAATACCGCGGTGTTTTGGCACATACATACCCAAGTTTGATGTTTTGGGCTGCGGTGTTTGGTGTTGCCATACTTTGTTTGCTTAGAGACTTTGCTTGGAAGTTCTACAAGAGGGTGAATAGCCCAGAAAGCTACCATTATGTGCAAGAGATCCAGAAGTACAATATTCAAGACTACAGGCCTAGAATGGAACAGTTTGAAAGGCGATCCGGAAGGTCAGACAGGTGCAGAGAATCAAGAAGCAAAGAGGGTTTGCGTTTTCCCAAGTCGACGACCAGAATTTGGAGAAGATTGTGCGGTTGTACGATACGACCAAGAAGAGAGGTGCCTATGGAGAGTTGAGTGAGAGTCATTAGTGTCACCATTATCGATAATTCCGACGGTGTGCATTATGATGTTCCGACGGAAAGGGTAATACCGTGAGATCCACTTTTGCTGTCGAATTTAACCCTTTGATATGGCTGTGCCAACCAAAAAAAAAAAGGAGAAAAAAAATGTTGATGATATTGCTGTGGTGCTTGGTGGAGTTTTTTGGTGACTCTTTCTCATGTTCGCGACTGCGAAGTTGTGGTGTGCACGCCCACCATCACAGAAATTTTATGTACATACGGATCTAGACCGGAACGTATAAAAACCCAACTTCAACAAAACGGACCCCACAAAAAGTCTCCCGTACAAGGAAATGAGCGAAGAAAAGCCCGAAAAGGTCGAAAAGCCAGAAAAGGTCGAAAAGCCCGAGAAGCCAGAGAAGCAGGTGAAAATCGAAGAGCCCGCTGCTGAGGCAGGAAAACTCTCCAACAAAGAGCTCAAAGAATTGAAGAAAAAGGAAAAGGCAGCAAAGAGGGCCGCGCAGAAAGAAGCAGCCGGAATCTCGCCAGAGCAGCAGGAGCAATTGGCCCAGCAGAAAATCGACAAGAAGAAGCTGCTGGTGACTAACACCAACTTGAAAAAACAGTTGAGCCAGGCCGTGTACAAGGATGAAGACGCGAAGAAAATCCCTGCTCTTTTCAGCCACTTGGAGACCCGTGAACAGAGAAACGCTTCGTCGCCCACGGTGTCGCATATTGTGCACCCGGCAATCTTGACGTTGAGTTTGAATGTGGCCAGCCATCAGATTGTTGGATCCACTGCACGGTTGCGGGAAATGTTGAAGGTGTTCAAAGCCGTGATTCGTGACTACACCACCCCTGAGAACACCACGTTGACGCGACACTTGACCGGACATCTTTCCCACCAGATTGAGTACCTCAAGAGCGCACGGCCGTTGTCGTTATCTATGGGTAACGGAATCCGTTGGTTGAAGCAAGAGATTTCCCTCATTTCCATCGATACCACCGAACAGGAGGCCAAGGAGATGTTGTTGCAGCGAATCGATGACTTTATCCGCGAAAGAATCGAACTCTCTGACCATCTTATCATTGAAAACTCGTCTCACCACATCACGGAAGGGTGCACGGTGTTGACGTTCGGCCACAGTGAGGTATTGCTCAAGCTCTTCCAGCACTGTGTTGTGGAGGAGGGCAAATCGTTCAATCTCGTGATTGTGGACTCGCATCCATTGTTTGAGGGGAAAAAGCTTTTGGAAGGCCTCGTAGACACGAAGCTCAAAGAGCCAGAAGTCGAGAACCCTTCCGATAGCGATGAGGCGGTGCCATATCCTCGCCGCAGTGCCCCTCGCCCCTCAATCACCCAGGATAAACTCAAGGTGACGTATCTGTTGATCAACCTGTTGTCGTCCACGGTGTTGGAGGACGTGGATCTTGCGTTCTTGGGTGCACATGCCATGCTCTCGAACGGTTACTTGTACTCGCGGGTGGGAACGGCGATGATTGCCATGATGTGTCACCGCAGAAACATCTCTGTGTTGACATGTTGCGAGTCGATCAAATTCTCCGACCGGGTGCAGTTAGACTCGGTCACCACCAATGAATTGGCGGACCCGGAAGATCTTCTTGCGAACATCGACACCAAGCACCCGCCACAGAGAAAATCCATGGCGTTGGAGCAGTTCATCAAGCTGCAGGAGAACCTTAAGAAGGAGCCCGTGGCTGCTCGGAAGCAAGGCAACAACGGCAAGAAGGAGCCAGTGGCTGACGGATCAAAGGCGCATCCTTTGAAGGACTGGAAGACGATTCCCGAACTCAATATCTTGAACATCATGTATGACTTGACGCCCCCACACTACATCAACAAGGTTGTGACCGAGTTGGGAGCCTTGCCTCCTTCGTCTGTGCCGGTGATTTTGAGAGAATACAAGAACGCTTAGGGTGGCGTTTCTAAGTACTCTGTTTACCAACGATTGCTAGTCTTGTTATAACTAAGAGACTTTGAGACAGTGTTGTGCGCAGCGACTCGTTTTACGAAAAATGACCAAAAACTAACTGTGGAGCCATTGTCATGGTCAGTAATGGTCAGTAAACATGGGATGACGAAAGACGGATGGCATCATCAACGACCAGACGAACATCTAATAGAAAGATGAAGAGAACAACCTCTCTGAATACTTTTTCCACACATCCTCAAAACACTTGTGGATATTGGTTTAGTAAGCTCCCACACAAATATCTATATACTTCAATGCCAATACTTTCGTATTGTTAACAAGATTACGCGTCTCAATTAGGAAATACATTCTCAGTCCCGAGGCATCTATACCGACGAACTGCAAACGTTTCGTGATGTATGCCATGCAAGCGATGGATTGGAACAAGTTTCAAAGGGGCCTACCGTTCATGGCGGTTGGGAGTGTATTCTCGATTGCACCATAACAAATGCCAGAGCAACGAATACCCATGTGAGTTCATCGGTTGTATCCAAGACTTAGTCAAATGTATGACCCAGGCGGCATTAAAGACGATGATTTTACAGCCAAATATCTCTTTAATATCGATCGTGCCGGTCCGTGAGTTGGCAATACGAACGAGCTTCCAAAGCACTGCTGACAACGGGTGACTCAAAAGAACACATCCATCTTTCGCCTAAACGTTTTAAGAATGGTTTTAAGAATGTTTTAAGAATGTTTTAAGAATATTTTAAGAATAGTTTTAAGATGAACATGGATACATTATCCCCTGTAATTTGAACTAGGATCCGCCAAATCTTATACGGAAAAGATCATTCGATGCCATCAAGGGTTCGATAATATGCTGGGATATGGCCATGGGGCACGTGACGTCGGGTTGGTGGAATCATGTACATTCCTATATACTTGCTGGATAAGCACGTTATGGGAAGTGGTCATTTATATTCAGCAGCGATGACCAAAGACAAAGCACCAGAACGTTTTGTCCAAGTGTTAGTTAACTGGATATCTGCGAAGTGGTCAATGGGTGCAAATGGGGAATCGGGCGGATTTCTTCAAAAGGGGAATAATTCGGGGTGTATTTTTGGGATTATTTATACATTTACACCATCCTGTGAATATGCCCAATATTTAGCCACACCGGTTTTCAACAAAAGAGGTGATTTCTTTGATCACAGGGGTTACTCCGAAACCAAGAAAAAGCGGTGGGGACGAGGTGTATTTCGTTACGAATCAATAAAAACTTGTATTAATAAATAAATTATCAACAAATAAAAACTACAATTTTTCCGTTCTTTATAACCAAAAACCATTAATTGATAAAAATTATTTTTCAAACTGAAAAAATATTAATACTAGATTCAAAAAAATACAATACTTTCCCGAACTTAGGCTGAATATAACTCTTGACGAAATACAAAAATTATCACATTCAAAACTATCATTATAGGTTCCTGCCCAGATGCAGTGTTGTTAAAAAGCAGCGCCACTACCGTGGCTACAAATAAATACTTATATTTAGGGTTTTCTGCAATCGCTACTTTTGGTTTTTCTTCGTAGGTTTGGGAAACAAATGCAGAGAAATCCCAAAGGATCTTTCAGTGTTTAGCATCAATAGCAACAATAGCAACTGAAAACCGTCCATATGGTTACGTGGAATGCTACGACTTTTTTGTGGGCTGCTGGCAGGTGAGAAAATAACTATAATTTCGATACTTGGGATGGTATGATGAAGAAATATCAGGTTGTGACATCTACCTCTTAGAAGAAAAGGAAGACCCAAGATGGTAGATTCTTGTGAGACAAAAAATAGATATCTCCATACATTTCATATCGAAATAAGCTTCTAAAGTCGGGGGAGACTTGTATTTTTACTTCCGTGACGGTAAGACAAGACCGCACTAAGGATGGACTATAGTACCACATGTTCGCTCACCTGGAACTATGCAAGGTGTAGTAAGTAAAGCATTTGTGACCTACCGAATAGTCTTATCGGTCGTCGTTCGACATTCAACCAGCACAAAAGTAGTCAGTAGCCTTAAAGGATTGTGAAATGCCTCCAAAATACCGTCGCTACTGTCGCTACTGTCGCTACTTACTACAATAAATACTAATACCCAAAATGTATCCTTGTATTTTGCCCTAAGCGTTTTTCTATTATTTCTAAGTCATATATTCAATCGATCCATACGTTACAATTATGTCTGTCCAGAATAATAGTGAGACAACGGATGTCGGACCTACTGTTGTAGGGTTTCTGGCTCTTAGCCCATATGCCCACAGTAGGACTGTCTGAGGTCGTGGTTACCCCAGACAAGACGGTTAGCTACGGTGCACTACTGGTGACTAATAGACCTCAACAAGCCCGAGAATCATATAATCTAGTACTTGGTTTTGGTGAGAACCCATGCCAACTAAACATTAGACATGGCTGGCTTCATGTGCGTCAGCAACTCCATCATCACCACAAATAATGAATGGCTCATGTGTGTGGCCAATTCCATGTGATATTCGTTACGTTTACATCACCAATTCCGGTCGGTGTAGATGCCCGGCGGCTTGAGAATGGCTACTTTCTTGATTGTACTGGGGTATAGCCGATTTCTTTGATTAAATTGTTTGGCATGGGCAATTACTGAGAATCTGTATTTAATGGAGAGGCGTCTTCTTTGATGTTTGTGAATAAATCATGCTTGTTACTTGCATAACCGGTTTAACCCACATGTCGATTAGTACAGGGGCGAGAAGAACTACAGAAGATTCGGCTGTCATTTTTATTGAAAACCAATGTCAAAGCAGCACCATCAATAATTAAAGCAATATTAGATGATGGCACCAAATGATCGGCTTTGGGCTGCCTTGATAGCAGTCTCGATTTCCTGTGGTGTAGAAACTGAAATTCCGAAGGTTTCTACTAAGTATAGTAACAAGACGCAGAGTCTCGCCGAGGAGTGCCGCAGGCAACTCTTTGACAGCATGATATGGAAATCAGCAGAGTTCTTGCGTCTAAGGGCCGAAGAGGAAACTGGCTTTTCGACATCCACATCTTGTAGCCCCTTGAGGTTGAGGGATGAAGGAAAGGCCCAGTCTAGTGATCAGTGCGAGAGAAATTTGAACACTTCGAACACCTTCAAGTATAATGGGCCCTACCCTGGTATGCTCATCTCAGGGCAAATATTCAGTTCATGCTCTTGGAGGCATCTAGCCAGAATACCCCCAACTGTTTCTACCAACCATATTTTGGTACGACCCGTTGTAGAGAAATTTTCATGTGAAAAAACCGGGAAGTGTATTTATTTCTTTCAATTATCTCAGAAATCTTCTTGTATTGACAACCTCCAAGGGCGCTGCAACTAAACTGTAGCCTTGGGGTGCTACTAGGTTTGGCCAGACCCACTTAGATTCTCCTGCGACATATTCATTGCATAATGTTATAGTTCTGTGAAATCCAAGCATTTCCTCCATGGTGTTTGTAATGGTCAAAACTTCAAAAACACCCACGATACATGGATGCTGGCGCAGGCTCGTCAGTGAAAAGTCGGATTTTGCCGAGTGCCGCATCTCTCTCATTTAGATCCGTGCCTGAAAAAAAGTCGAGGTGGAACATGTGTTCAAAGTTGATTATTTAGTCTCAGGTATTGCTGATTCAACGACGACAAGTGGGCTGTTTTGGCGTATAATCAACCGGAAGAAGATGAAGTTTCTGGGAAATTGATCTCACAGTCTCCCGACCTCAAAATACCCAGTTCTGCAAATGGTTCTATCGTATTTGAAGAAGAATTGGCATTCAAAGGAATCGATAACTTGGGTCTTAATGATTACCACATGTTTTCTCGTATTGGCCCTTCGGTGACGAGGTATTTGATATTGAGTGCAAGAGACTCAACAATGCACAGGAAGCTACAACGGCAGGTGTTGCATACCACAAATTATCAAACACCGTGGATGGGAGTTATCTCGGCCATCATGGAGAGGCCGGATTCAAGGTGCTTGTGAATTTCAGTGTACCTTACACCAAAGACGTTAAATTCATCGAAACATACACTTTTGAAAGTTTAGAGGAGCACTTTGGAAAAATGGAAGAGATGGATGCAGAGAACTTCCACCCACAACAGGACCTATCCGAACAATTCGAACTGACTAGAGAAATTAAACACCACGTGGTGAATAACCTGGAATACCAAAGTTTGGAAATGGATGACGGAAATATCCGGGAAGAAGGAACGAACGTGGACGACCCGGAAGATATGCTAGACTTGGCGGAACAACCTCTGGACCACAAGTATATAGAAAACATTGGGTGTGAGGATCAAATTGGGTATGCGGCTGAGTGACATGGGAGATGATCATCGGCGGACATCGCAACATGAAACTCGCAAATCAAAAGAAGCAGCTAACAGTTTAGCGGATACTGGACCTTGAAGCTTCTAGGATCATCAGCCCAGTCCGACAGATGGGAGATGTTTTTCAAGCTGCCAGAAGTCTCAATCCGCAATTAAGGGGTTACAGATATTTGAAGGGCCATCACTTTGGTAAGCACTACGATGGAATTGCTAATTCTTAGGGCATGTTCTTTACGGCAAATCAAAACATTATTAATTAATAAATGTCCACCTGAATAACAATGCCTGGCTAATTGTTAACGCGAGCCCCACCCTGGGGACGACCAAAGTGACACAAGATCACGGAAAAGTAAACTTCCAAAATAACGCAGAAGAACATGAATATGATTTGGTTCATCTCCACCAATACTTCCCGGTGTTCCTCTTAGATTCCAGCCATATTACTCCCTCTATGAACCCCTGACGGTGTATCGTTATACCCATTAAATCATATCGTTAACTCCGTCGGTATCGTTATAAACACGAGGGCACCCCAGCCCGCGTGCCTCGCTCAAGTCACGGCACCAAAATACTCAGATTCGCCTCCATCAACCAGCTACCTCCATTTACACCGCCACTTTCATAGTAACCTTTTCAGGAATTGGTCGAAATTTCATACTGCTTGACTCTCGTGTGGATTCCATACACATCTTGATTTTTCTTTTCTTTCTTTTGCATCAAAATTATAGAATACTCCCGAATCTTAGATTGGTGATTTTACCGCTTATAACCACGTTAAAACAGTGCCAAAATTGCCCAAAATTGCCCAAATCCCTCACCCATTCGCCATGTCTGCCGCAGAATTGAACCTCGTCAATAAAGTCGACTTGCGCTTGGCCCTCGCAGAGTCCGACGCCCAGTTGGAGCACTCTCTTGGCCAGTTTTTGCCGCCGTTGATCTTGAAACTTGCAAGTCCACATGCCGACGTCCGCCAGGCCGTTTTCCGCACGATTCAGAACGTGTTTCCCCGTATCACTGCCGCCAGAGCCTTGCAGTTGCCTGTTTCTGCGTTGCTCGAACAAGCCAAGCACCCAAACATCCCCTTAGGCGCCGACGCCGGCTCCGTACGCCTTTACTCGCTCTTGTTCTTATCTAAGGGCATTGAGAGACTTGATGCAGAGGCACAAATGGCCTTGGTCCCTCCCGTGGTCCACGGTATAAGCACCGGATCCACCAGTGTGTCGGCAAGGATGTTTAGTATCCTTATAAAGTTGTTGGGGCTGTGGAAAACGCCCGAAACGGGCTCCCGCGACCACGACAACATGCGTGCTACTCTAGGCTTCGACAAAGCCCCCAATGACGAGCAATTTCTCGCGCTTACCATGGCAAAGTTCTTCATGCTCCAGCCCAACGCCAACCCGCTCCCGGTCCAGTCTCCGGGGTTGAGCGTGGACGACTCCGCCTTCTTTACCAGGGATGCCGGCGTCAGCTATAAGACGTACGAGGAGATCACCGAAACGAAGAAAAGACTCATGGAATTCTCCCGCTCGGGGTTCTCCGACGCCAGCTTAGCGTTGCCGCTTCTTGTGGCCTCCACCGACTCCTTGACCTCCATTGCAGAGACCGCCTACGCCCGGTACAAAAAGCTTACAGTAGACCTCGAATCTGAGCCGTTTGTGGATTCGTTGGTGGGCTTGTTCTTGGGGAAAGGTGCCAGCGTGCCCCCCGCAAAGCCCACGCTCCAGGAACGGATCTTGGCCGTTCTTTGCAAGAGCAAAGTGGTGGTTTCCCCCGAAAATCGGCGAAATCTCCAACGTGGGACTTCTGTCTGATTACGTCCGATTGCGCCAAACCACCGTGGCGTTTGTACGCAAAGTGACCTCGGCTTTGGACTCCACCGCTCCGCCAACCCAGATTGGCGACGACTTCAACGTTCTGGTGGCATCCCGTCTAAAAGAGGGCATCATGTCTGAGGGGTGGCCCCAGATGGATCTGTCGCGCATCACAAACTTCCGTACCGCCATAGGCCTGCGGGAACTTCAGTACGAAGCCTTGGGTGACGTGTTGCGCAATTCCCCGGGGCTTTGGCTCAATGATTTGACTTACTTGAAGTTTCTTTACGCGTCTTTAGAAGGTGAAACCGCCGATTTGGTGCCGGCCCTTCAAGGTGTGCTCTCGGGCTTGACCATCCACCTTCCGAAACTCTCCCCTAACTGCAAAAATGACCTCAAGGTGCTTTTGAAAGGGTACCTACAGACTTCACCTCATGGTGGAAACTTGGCCTCGTGTAAATACCTTGCGGTCAAGCACGTAAATTGCACGTTCCCCTTCGATGACGCAGAGGCTCGGCTTTTGTGTATTCTTGGCACTGTCAAGGAAAACAACTTGGAAACCCGCGAAGAAGCTGAACGCGGTCTTCACCCTTATCATTTCAATCTCCTTAGAGCCTCCAACACCGCCGATTTCCGCTCTTCAAGAGAGTACTTGGGACTTCAGTCAGAGGTTTGTTTCCCCTCGTTTCCAAGTATGGTGGCGGTGATGAACACGGTTCTCAGTCACGCTGATGAGGCCCTCAGTTTTAATCGCTCTTTGGGAAGGGCCATCAAGTTTATTCTCGGGGTTTTGGTCATGCAAGCTATCAAGGGAAAATCCACGGTGGTCGTGGTGGATGAAGACTGGGATCGCAGATTGGACAAGGCTTTGGAAGTGGACGAGGATGTACGGAAGTTGGTGATTGACGAAATCGAACTTTTCTCAAACTCGGATACCGCTATGTATGCCTCGGAACAAGTTAGTGTGTCGCCGTTTCTTTCGTTCTTGAATCTCATCTTTGAAGCACTTTATGGCCAATTCTTCAAAGGTACTGTGGATGCTACAGAACAAGCCCATGGCTTCATTTTTGCCCTTCTTGTTTCCCTAGCACCCCCGGCAATTGTCGGTGCACTTTCTCCAACCATACCTTCCCAAGTTCAGATTCTTCGGGAGAAAATTCTTCTTCCTGCTGACTTGAGAGACGTTTCCAAGACGTTAAGTATAATTGCCACCCACGAAGCGAACGACCTAACCGTGGCTTCAGACATTGTTGCCGGCTTTGCTAAAAACACTGCTTCTTCCAGCGATAAGGAAAAGTACATTTCAGTCACATCGCACATGTTAGCCAAACTCGCGTTGAGAAACAGAATTCAAGGGCTCGATCCTGAAGTTTTCCAGCACTACCTCGCGACAGTTAAGGAATCTCTCCTGGACTCTCGTCTCTACGATACATGTATTGATGGGTTGTCCCAAATTGCTATTTTTGGAGTATTGGGGCCCCAGTTATCTCTTGCGGGACAAGATGCAGATCATTTGCAGCAGCTTATGGACATGGTGGAACCAAAGCTCAAATCTTTCCATGAAAACTCTGTCCTTGTGTTGAGTAAGCTCGCATTGGCATTGCCCTCTACACACGAGTCTCAAAGTACCGACTTATTGCCTATCGAGCAAAGGATTTTTGACACACACACTTCAAAGCAGATCGAGTTCATTTTCACTTGTGGAGATGCGCTTCTGATCTTAGCAGGTGGATGGCTGTCGAAACTTCTCAAACAGAACCTCGACATTCAGGGGCAGACTATTGACTATGTTCCGGTAACCACTGGACGTCTCGAGCCGATTTTGAATCACATTCTCAATGCCACCACCCAAAGTAAACCCGCTTTGCGCAGAGCTGGGTGTATTTGGCTTCTTGCGATCGTTCAGTACCTTCCAAATGACCCTCTTATCAGGGTGAAAGCTGCAGAAATACACGCTGCTTTCATGAGATTTTTGGTCGATCGAGATGAAATGGTCCAGGAAGCTGCTGCTCGTGGGCTCAGTATTGTCTACGACTTGGGTGATGCCGACTTAAAGGAGACGCTTGTAAAGGGATTGTTGAGATCGTTTACTGATTCCAATGCATCAAATACTCTTTCGGCTGGAAGTGTTGATCTCGAAACCCAGCTTTTCGATAAGGATGTTTTAAAGACTCACGACAGCTCGGTGTCTACTTATAAAGACGTTCTTACGTTGGCTTCAGATGTGGGTGATCCTAGCTTGGTCTACAAGTTCATGTCTTTGGCCAAATCAAACGCGCTCTGGTCATCCAGAAGAGGAATGGCATATGGACTTGGCTCGATCTTATCGAAATCAAGCCTTGACCAGATGCTTTCGCTGAACCCCAATTTAAGTCTTAGGTTGATTCCCAAGCTTTATCGTTACAAATTTGATCCCAACCAAGGAGTTTCTCAATCCATGAATGACATTTGGACCTCATTGATCGGTGACACCCCCAAAGTAGTCAGCGAGTATTTCGATGCCATATTGCTGGAGATCTTGAAGGAATGGGTAATAAGGAATGGAGAGTCCGTCAAAAGCAAGTACCGTTGCCTTAAACAACCTTTTGCAGACTCAACCTTTGGAAAAATACGAATCCAAACTTGAGGATGTCTGGAACATGAGTTTCCGCTCGATGGATGATATAAAGGAGAGCGTCCGAAAAGAAGGACAGACCTTGTCGAAGACGCTTGCTAGAATCTTAATCCGATCTGCTGACTTGAATACTGGCAAGGTGTCGGCCTCCAAAGCAACTGAGGTCTTGGACCATCTCATTCCACTATTTATCGGTACAAAGGGTCTTCTCAGTGATGTAGAAGATGTGAGATCTTTTGCCCTTGAAACTATCTTGAAGCTCTGTGATATTGGTGGAAAAGCTATCAAGCAACATGTCCCAACACTTTTATCAAATTTCATCGAACTAATGTCTACTCTAGAGCCTGAAGTTATCAACTACTTGGTGCTCAATGCTGACAAGTATAACCTCGACAGTAACGATGTTGATGCGAAGCGGCTTCAAAGCCTTGGCCACTCGCCCATGATGGATGCCATAGAAAAGCTCATGAACCAAATCGATGAGCCCATGATGCCTGAAATCTTAAGGCAGCTCAAACTGTCGGTGAAGAAATCTGTCGGTCTTCCCTCCAAAGTGTGCGGAAGCCGCGTCATAGTGAACCTTATCTCTAAGCAAAGTGCAATTGCTGGTAATTATGGAGATGCCTTCTTGAATCTTTGTGTGAGTCAACTTAAAGACCGAAATGTAACGGTATCACAGTCGTATGCGGTGGCTGCTGGTCACTGTTGCAAAATTGCAAGTGTCAACGCACTTGTAGAGTACAGCAAGAAACTTGAAAAGATGTATATTGAAGGTGAAGATGCCAAGACCCGTAAACTTGCGGCGATTGCATCCGAGGCTGTGAGTCGATACAGTACTGCTGATAAATTTGATCTTGTTGCTTCTGCTTTTTTGCCAATGGCGTTTATCGGAAAGCATGATGGTGACAAAGAGGTCAGTGCAGCTTTTGATAAAGAATGGGTTGAATATTCCAGTGGTAACAACGCAATTAAGCTTTATTTCAAAGAAATCTTCGTTATATGCGAGGAGAATATCCGCTCCAACGATTACAATGTCAGACAAACCATGGCCAGAACCATTGTTGATGTGTGTCAATCTATTGAAAGACTTCTGGTGCAAGATGTGGCGCCGTTGTTTACTATGGTTTTGGAAGCGTGTAAAGGAAAGTCGTGGGAAGGTAAGGAGCTAGTTTTCGAAGCCTTGATTATGATATCAATCAAGTATGCAGACTTTTTGCTCGCAGATGAACAACTCATGGACCAGGTTGTCCATACGATCCAGGTAGAACAAAAACGAAGAAACAAAGCATACCAGCTGCGCGTCATACTCAGTGTGGGCAAGTTCATCAAAAGATTCCCTCAAAAAAGAGATCTCGTCGAATCGTATATCGAAATTGTTCGCTCGGTGTTGACCGACGAGTACTTGGAAGACTCTGACATCATCAATGACACGTCTGCGTCAGCCACAGAGGAGTTCTACCTATCATACATCCGCAGTGTTGTCGAAGCGTGCCCACCAGATGTTTTCGACGAAGATCTCTTTACTTTGGCGCTGGAATTAATGAAGGACTTCAAAGCCAGTAGCCATGAGTTGAGCTGGAAAACATGTTACTCATTCAACGAGAATTTCCAAAGCTTATTGAATTGTTGGAAATCAGCGTCGCTCAGCAAACAACAGTTGCTGATGCTCGCCAACGACCTCTCCATCTTGATCGACTTTAATGAAATGTACAAGCTCGAAAAGAATGCAGTCATCTTCGCTAGAAATGCCAAGCTTGCATCAGATCTTTTCAAAAACACGATGTGCCAGATCAAGCGAGGGGTATTTTACAGGCCGTTCAAAGCTTATTGCAGACCAACGTCTCCAGTGTGATCAAAAACGAATTAGAGATTGCTCTCACATGATACAGAAGAAGGTTTTCATCTATAACGAGTTATATTAACTTTTGCTATACATACATAAGAAAAAAAAGTTCTTTTTTAAACCCACTTAAAGCTTACCGCCTCTCAATCTAAGGACCA
Source organism: Metschnikowia sp. JCM 33374 (assembly GCA_005406065.1). Taxonomy (NCBI): domain Eukaryota; kingdom Fungi; phylum Ascomycota; class Pichiomycetes; order Serinales; family Metschnikowiaceae; genus Metschnikowia; species Metschnikowia sp. JCM 33374. Next base: position 33,498 of record BIMT01000090.1, read on the forward strand.
AGTGCAAAGTGGACTCTTTTTGGATGTTGTAGTCGGACAAGGTTCTGCCGTCCTCCAATTGCTTACCAGCGAAAATCAATCTCTGTTGGTCTGGAGGAATACCTTCCTTGTCTTGAATCTTGGACTTAACATTGTCAATGGTGTCAGAGGACTCAACCTCGAGTGTGATCGTTTTACCAGTCAAAGGTTTTAACGAAGATTTGCATACCACCTCTCAATCTAAGGACCAAGTGCAAGGTAGATTCTTTTTGAATGTTGTAGTCGGACAAGGTTCTGCCGTCCTCCAATTGCTTACCAGCGAAAATCAATCTCTGTTGGTCTGGAGGAATACCTTCCTTGTCTTGGATCTTGGACTTAACGTTGTCAATGGTGTCAGAGGACTCAACCTCGAGTGTGATCGTCTTACCAGTCAAGGTCTTAACGAAGATTTGCATACCACCTCTCAATCTAAGGACCAAGTGCAAAGTGGACTCTTTTTGGATGTTGTAGTCGGACAAGGTTCTGCCGTCCTCCAATTGCTTACCAGCGAAAATCAATCTCTGTTGGTCTGGAGGAATACCTTCCTTGTCTTGGATCTTGGACTTAACGTTGTCAATGGTGTCAGAGGATTCAACCTCGAGTGTGATCGTCTTACCAGTCAAGGTCTTAACGAAGATTTGCATACCACCTCTCAATCTAAGGACCAAGTGCAAAGTGGACTCTTTTTGGATGTTGTAGTCGGACAAGGTTCTGCCGTCCTCCAATTGCTTACCAGCAAAAATCAATCTCTGTTGGTCTGGAGGAATACCTTCCTTGTCTTGGATCTTGGACTTAACGTTGTCAATGGTGTCAGAGGATTCAACCTCGAGTGTGATCGTCTTACCGGTCAAGGTCTTGACAAAGATTTGCATACCACCTCTCAATCTAAGGACCAAGTGCAAGGTAGATTCTTTTTGGATGTTGTAGTCGGACAAGGTTCTGCCGTCCTCCAATTGCTTACCAGCGAAAATCAATCTTTGCTGGTCTGGAGGAATACCTTCCTTATCTTGGATCTTGGACTTGACGTTGTCAATGGTGTCGGAGGACTCAACCTCGAGTGTGATAGTTTTTCCTGTCAAAGTTTTAACGAAGATTTGCATTTTTGTTAGTGTTGTGGTTGGAATGGACAGCAAAACGGTGGCGGCAATCTAACACTTATATAGGGCAAATAGGGGGTGTGGGCGCCGCACGTGATTACACATAGTTAAGTCACGCAGAAGCGAAAAAGCAATTAATCACTTCCCAAAGCGGACGCGCGCGAGCCGCATGGGATCTTGTGTGGCAAAATCTTAAAAAGTAATCCCGCCCAGTTTTGTTGATATTCTGCGTGTTTCATAAACCCAAAAGTGTGGTTTTTTCACTGCCTGAGACAGTGCAAAACAAACCGCTTTCTTTTATGATGTGATTTCCTCCTGTTTGTGGGGGCTAGCTGTTCACGTGACCGTGTGGTTCGAGAACTTTCTTGAATTCCGCCCTTTGCGATTATTGTGCGGAGTGGTGCAGAACTTTCCCGGCACAGCCGCTCGGCCCCTGAGACATGGTGATATTTCCACAAAAGTATACAAAACCAGGGTAATTTCCATTCGCTCCAGTGTTAAAGCTGAAGAGATAAGCTGACTAAGGCGGGAATTAATGAATGGCAAATTTGCTTTTTATCCGCTTACTGAACAAAGGGAAAGACGAAAAGTGGCGGTTACAGCGGGTAAGTTGGGGTTTACAGCACTTTGTTTTTTTTTTTTTTTTTTTTTTGTTTGTTTGTGTTTTATTTTTACAGCACTTTTTCTACAACCCTTTGTTTATAGTGATGTTTCACAGCGCCTTTTCTGCACGTGGTGGTTATCGGCCGGTGCGGCCAGAATCGTCCAAGCCGCACAATGGCCGGCCGCGTGTGGGGTGGTATTATGCACGTTCTTGACTAATAATGGTTACGTGAGGAATTGAGTTCCAGATGAACATAAGGTTCGGGTGGATGTTTCTGTGTATTTGAGCCATGTCGATGATATGTGAATTCTGACAAGTTTAACTTTAATACAGAGGCCAATACATTTCTTGTGTGTTAGTGTTTGTTGTCGATTAGCACGGTATCAACGTGTGCATATATCTAAGCAAGCCAATATGGGAATATGTAAGCAATCGTTCACTTGCAAGGAATTGAGAATTAAGAAGACATATAGTACACTGGTTTTGATTGAATGATGGACTTATTGGAGCACTTTCACTATTGGTGTCATCTAAGATCTGACCGATGAGCTTGGACTTTCAGTACCGTCTTGCCGGGTATCGATAGTGATATTGAAGGATTACTATTTCATTTGGACAGTATGGCCGCAATAGACGTAATCTTGTTCTGGACTCACCGGATCTTGTCAAAATGATGATAGGACCTTCTTAAACTGGTTAATCCTCGTGCTTTATTCCTGTCCTCAACTCCAGCCTTATTTGGTCGAGCGATTGCCTAGCTGTTGTCAACTCAATAGTGCTTTCACAGTACCTCACAATGAGTTCCACTTTCAGATAAATGGCCATTGAAGTTTTGGGGTGGAACGAAAGGCGGCCAATGGGGCATATCAAATTACTATACTCTTGTTTCACCCATAGAAGGAACGCATGCGATCCGTTCTGGCATAGATGCACTATAACGGTCAAGCACTTCAACACACCGAGATGTTTGCGGTATTCCGCAGAATCACCAAGAAAATAAGTGTCGACGGTAGATGAGCGTTGTACGCTTGGTGGGGTTCGATGGTGGCGTGTGCTCAAGCTTTTCACCGAATACAGTCTTTTAGGGCTTTCTGCCTTTTTGATTAGTTTGGACAACTTTTTCTGGAGGTTCAGCGTGATGATTGCGAGAGCTCTTCGATCGTGAGTGAGTATAGCCAAGTCAAGGAGCTCTTTATTGTATGGGCCAAGTGGTTCATCGTTGATTGCTATAATTGTTAGAATACGAACTTAGATGTTTGTTTTCATTTCAAGATGCCCCAGTACAAATGAAATAATCTTGAACACACATACCGGTGCGTATTTTCAGCTCGGTGGAACTACTACTTCTTAAGAAGTCCAACATAGAGGAAGATCTCGGGAGGATATCGGAAGCTTTGATGAGTGAAAGCCATTAAAGACAAACAAAGAAGCGGTGTCAAGAATATGGTTGAAAACGCGACTACTTCTGCGCTACATGAAAAGTCTAACTCGGGAACCCTTGTCTACTTATTTGGGCCGGAGTCAGCATTCCAGGTAATAGCCCCGACGTGTGTGCACGATCTGGAAATCACCTCTCGGGTCGCTTGGGTTTGCCGAGTGTGAGAAAATAGCGCTGGTTGCGGGAGGCGAAACGCAAAACATTCTCGCACCCGGACATATGCACGCGATAGTTCGTTGCTCTTTACGGTTTCTTAGCGCTAGCGCACTGTTGTGGGTGCTAGAGTGTCAAAAATTGTTGGAATTTCTTCGCAGAAAATGGTAAACTGGGACATGGCTTTCTTAAACGTTGGTCAGTTCGGCTCGGACGGGAGCTTTCGGGGCCGACGTTTGGTGCGAAAACCTGTGCATCCGGTGCCGGCATTGCCGAACGAGATCCCGCGGATAAACAGAGCGTTGTGTGTCGTGGAAATGAAAAGCTTTTAAATTGAATGAAAGGAATGTGGAAATGAGAATCAAGAATTCAATCAGGTGTGAAGAGAGGTTTTCAAGGTTGCAAGAATGAAAATTAACCAAAAAAAAAAAAAAAAAAAAAAATGAATGAAAAAGCACAAGAAAAGAAACCGGAATCACATGGTATTTGTTTTCTTGCCGGGCGACTTGCGCAAATTACGGATGTGTCGGGATTTCCGAATTGCCATTGAGAAAAAATTACCGCCTCTAGCCGGCAACCCTGCGATGCCCCGCGAGACTGAGAAATTGGGATGAGATCCTATTTCGAGGCAAAACAATATGCTGTGCCCCAAATTATAACAGGGAAGAAGCAAAAAGGAAGAAAAAAAATAAGTGCAATGCAAAAAATTAATGAATTGACTTGAAATCAAATAAAATAAAAAGTGAACTTTTATTATTTGAGGAAGAAGTGTTTTTTTCAACAATTCTTTTGTTTGGAACACTTGAGGGATTTCTCGGAATACAAATTATTATCTGGGAAAAGTCTCATTTTACAATATTCTTCCGCTGTTCAAAAAATCCAAAAAGCAATCAAACAGGAACCAAAAAAAGACCAGCTCATCCTTCTCCAGGCTAGAAAACATCAGAGAACTATCTCCTCAAAATATTCAATTGCCGAACTGAATGTCCGAGGAATCATGTTTTCTGGCAGTGAAGCAATTTGCCGAGATATTTTCTTGAGATAGCCGACCACGCACCCGTACCTCCCCTCTCATCCCCATGTGTGGCTCCGGCGTGCAATGGTGATTTCCGAGGACCCGGGACTCACAAGGAGTCTTGCTGTTTCAGACAAGTTGTCGCGAGACACAAGGGATTTAGGGCACGTTAGGGCAGGAGACCAGCGGAGCGGGAAAAGAAAAAAGGCGCACCGAAAAAAAATGTCGCAAGTCTTGAAAAAAAAAAAAAAAAAAAAAAACCGTCTTAAATTTCGACGCAATTGGACCAAAAATCCACACTTCTCCTCATCCACCAGCTCCTCCGCCTTGGTTGATTGGAATCCAATTCCAAAAAAAGAATCAAAACAGAATCAAAACAGAATCAAAAAAAGATTCACATACAAAGCACGTGGACAATAATTAAAAAAAAAAGACATCGCAGAAACTTTTTCATTGAAATATTTTCTGTTGATTTATTGATCGCTTTTTCCTTGGGATTTCATTTTTTTTTTTTTGCTCGGTGAAGAGAAGCGCTCCTGCGTCTCAAAAGCTGTGGTGAAGGTGGTGATTTTACTCAACGCTCTCCCCCCTTTTTATTACCATTTCCAAACCATTGATTGTGGTGAGTTTTCTTGATAATCTTGATAAGAATCTCTTCCTTATCATACTTTTCAGCTGTGAAAATCCATATTCTATCTAGCTAACGCTACGATATATTTCAAAAAAATCCCCCCAGTGTACTTTACCATTTACTTAAGGATGAATTGAACTGCCCCCCCATAGCCGAAAGTTCCAGCAAATGTCCCCGAATTCCCCTGTGTCCCCGAGTTCAAGCCCGACATCTTCCGAAGGCGGTAGCTATGTACCCAAAGCAGCAGCCGCCTTCCACTATGACCATGATTTATTCGTTCAGTTGCTTCACTACATCAAGGAAAAAAACCACCACGGGTTGGCGCTAATGGCGCGGCAAAAAGGTGTGCCGCCATTCTTGCGGTTCCAGGTATGGTCGGTGTTGCTCAAGCGCCACCCGTTTGTCGCAAACCCATTCATCCAGCCCGATTCGTTCGAGAAGGACAAGTCTTCCTCGGATAGCGATAGCGAGGAGTTCGAGACGCATCTCCAGCACAAGATCCGCAAGGATTTGCGTCGGTACATGCACAGAATCGCCTTCTCCTCGGCGGAAGAGCCCCTCTCCCAGACAGAGCTGCAGCTCTTTGATATTGTCGAAAACTCTGTTTTCAAGTTCATTGTCAAATGGGGTAGAGTCATCAAGTATGATCTGGCGCTCACGTGGATTGCGCTCGGCCTTGCCGAGTGGTTCCCGCCCATCCCACACACGCCGTGGGTGTTGCTTGGACGTGACGTTTCGTCTGACCAACATACTTGTATCGGATCAGTTTTTGCCGACTACGACGAGTACATCAGCACCCACGTAGGCTTGCAGGCAACCCTCGATGACATGGTGGAGGACGAGACTACTGCCACTATCAAATTCCACGAGGCGTACGAGAGGCTCGCGTTGGTGTTGTTACATTCACCCGAGTCGGCAAACAACCGCGCAAAAGGCCAGCAGTCGCTCAAGATCGATAAGTCGACATTACCTGTGAGTGGCGGAACGATCGAGGAGCGGGTGTCTTTTTTCATCTACGTGTTCCAGCGCATGCTTCCGGAACTCTCGCAGTACTTCCAGGAAGAGGAGATCCTCAATAAGTTTGGCCTGCACGACGACGAGTGGGTGCTCTGGTGGCTTAAGTACTGCGGTGCAAAAGTTTGGTCTCGAGTGGACCGTGGCCGAGTGTGGGATCTCATCATCGGGTGGCGTCCACAGAGCAAGAAGGCCGAAGGTGGGCAGAAATACTACGCCGATAAGCTCGATATCTCCGATGCCATTCTTGACAAATTGGGCCCCGACGCCTTTTGGTCGGTCGACTACGAAGACGACCGGCCACCATATTTGGTCAAGGACGATTCGTTCAAGGATTTGATCAACGACTTGCATATTGACTCAACCAAGGCATCACCGCCGTCCCTGGCGCCATCGCTGGTGGCGGTGGACCCGTCACTGGTGGTTACGTCGACTTCCAGTGTGGATGACATCAAAAGCACCATCCCATTTTGTAAAGTAGACCCCCACATGGAACTTTTATTCGTGTCTCTCTCGCTCCTCAAGGCCAAGGAGAATACGCTAGTGGAGCTTGACCAGCACGAAATCAGAACGTTTCTTTCGCGGTTACCGGCCAAGTCGTATAAGCTCAGCGACAAGTACAAGCAGTACCAGGAGCAAAAGGATAGGAAGAGAGGGTCGTCGCAGAGTGATTATGGCTTGAGATATGACTATATGGATAGCATTATCTACGAGGCGGGCGAGCTTTGGCGAAAGTGGCTCTGGTCGGAGCTCAATGGAGATAGCTGACATTTGCTATGTTTTACAGCGCTCTAGATTCAGACTTTGTTTCTATGCGAGTACGTATTAAAGCTACGTAAGCAGCTTCCCCGGAGGGTTTTAACGAATTCATGTGTACAGTTCCAGCATCAAATAGGTTTATTATAACATAAGACAGACGTCAGAGGATAGAAGACAGTGACAGAAAACCTAGAAACAGGAAATGCTTTGACTCTCTTTGCTGGCCCATACATACGAATGGTGATATATCACTTGGCTACGTCTCGTTTCCATTGACTATCTTCTGGCTATGTTTCTCGGCAGAATAACCGCCGTCTATACGCATTCCTCCTCCTTCCATGTCCACCATTCTATGTGGCAGTTCCTTTACGTGCCTAGCACAACCGGGTTATAGTTTCTCCTGAAGTGGAAGTGTGCAGTTTTCTGGATTCTAGTTCTATTAGCGTGAAGTGCTCCAGGTTGAGTACATATGTGTGCTATATGAGGGCTTTATTAGAGTCATTGATGGGATGAATTTCAGCTTTTCGGCAGTCTCCTTAGAGAGCATCGTGCAACAGGAAAGAAGCAAGGCTTTCAAATTAGGAAAGCCATCCAATAAAGAACTTCACGGTGAAAACAAACAACAAGAAACCAACAACAGCGGAAGTTTTCTCACCTATGTCGGTGACGCTTTCTTGACCTCTGTTGCGAGTCATTTACTTGCATATATTCTTCGAAATTATCTATTTGATAAAGTGCTGGATCGAAACAAAATTGGCCAGGGACGATGCTGTTCAAGTTTCAGACAACAGTTTTAATATGGGCTACGTGTCTTTCGAGATTCCGGGGAAATGGGGAAATGGGCAAATGTCCTAAGCACGTGTTGGAGTCAGGTGGTCGAAAGTCAAATGGGGCCTCCTTAGTTATAACAATAGTTGCAGTGACCAAGTGCAGTCCAAACCTGGACTGGATGCTGCTGAATAATCATGGACATTGGGTTGGCTCTGGGTCGATTCTAATCTATCGAAGTTTTCCCTTGCCAACATCGTTGGGCTCGGGCTTAGGGTTACGCTTATTACAGCGGTTTACAGCGTATTACAGCGTATTACGGCGTATTACGGCTCTTAATGTGGAGGAAAAGATTGTAGTATATTACTGGGGGCTGGTTGTGGTTTAGCAGGAAAAAAGACCACACGTATCAACACACAACTCAATCCATAAGAATAGTTTCAGAGTGCTTCACTTTTGACATAAGGGATACTTCTCTTGAAGTAACTTGGCAACCGCCTGTGCCTGACATGTAGTACTAAAAGGCATTCTCTATGTGATCATTGATGAAAAGACACAATCTTTTCAATGACGAAATCTGGCGAAATCGGACGAAATCGTCAAGTTGGAAGTCTCAAAAAACACTTGAAGCTCGGTAAAAATATCCCCGGCTTTGGTCATGCAAAGACGCGCGCAGCCAATTAATCCGCACTACGACATTGCGCGTGGGGGGCCTCTGCTCCACACAGGCACCCCCGGTTATCGGGGTTATCTTTAAAAAGCTTAAACAATGGCTTTAGCGACATTTTCTTTTACCGGTACTTTGGCCAATTCTCGACCTAAAAGCCAAAGAAAAGCCCCAAAAAGACCAAAATAGCCAGAAGAAACAGAAAATGTCCGCGCTCTTGCGTGTACTAAACCCACAATTCCACGGGCGGAACTTGGTGGCGTATAATTTTGCTGCACTTGCCTGTATTGCATTTGCAGTCTTTCTCCTGGCGTCGCAGCCTTTCTATTTGGCCAATGTCATTGGAATCAGCCCCGATAAGGTGGGCAAAGTCACTGGAAGCTTGGGCGTGGTAGATGAACTCACGGCCATCGTCATGGCGCCTTTGATCGGTACGTTGAACGACCGTCTCCAGGGTATTGCATGGAAATCTTCTCGCATGCCTTCGGGGCCTCGTATTATAGAATTGGGCGGGTTTGCTGCCTTGGCCCTTGCGCTTTTTGGCCACGGAAAGATTGCTTCACACGTTGTGCCGGACCTCTACGTGTTGCGGTCGTTTTTTGCCGTTGGAATCACGTCGGTCATGGGTATTTCGGTGGTGATGCTCCACGAGGCCAGTAACTCCGATTTCACTTGGCAAAAGTTGAAGTTCTGGGCGCGTAAACGGCTGCAAGACGAACGTACGCTCGACGAATTGCACGAGGATGATCGTACCGACGAAATAGCCGCCGACGAGGACCAACTTTTCGTGGAGGAGGGCGACGCAGTGTACTCGCAGAAACGGAAACGATACCATGGCAAGTTGTCGGCCTTGTTGGGGATGTGCTCGGGCCTGGGTGCCCTTTTGGCCGTGGTGTTCTTCATTCCGCTACCCGCCCGTCTTGGACAGAGCCACCAATCGTGGTCCACCGCTGAATGCATCCAAATATCATATGTGATTTTGGGAGGCTTAGCGCTTATCGCTGGCGCCATTGTGTATGCCCTTGGCTACGATAGCATCAAACAGCGCAAATTGGCGCAAACCAGTTTAGCCGCCGAGACTCCCGATGCCACCTACCTCGAGTTGTTGAAGGAGGCGGTGCATGTTTCCTTGCATAGCCGCAAGATCCAACTTGCATATCTCGGGGGCTTTATCGCGCGCTCCACCGCCATTGCCACCACCGTCTTCACCCCCTTGATGGTTTACAAGTACTACTCAGCCACGGGGTCCTGTGGCAAGGTCCCCCCGGGAATTCCCGGAATGCCAGGGTCAGACGCAGATGCGCCCCAGGCCCGCGCAGACCCCCCGCTGCCTAGCGACTGTTTCAACGCGTTCATTTTCCTGGCCATTCTCACGGGCGTGGCTTCGACAATGTCGCTCTTGTCGACTCCCGTGTGGAGTATTGTGGTGGACTCTCCTCGCATGGGAAGCCTGTTTGCCCTTTTTGCCGGGTCTGTCATGAGTATCTTGGGGTGCTTCGGGCTCTGCATTGCCGGGGCGGGCGCCGAAGTGTACGACCCAAGAAACGTGTGGTGTTTTGTTGCCCTCAGTCTTGTGGGGATCGCACAGATGGGAGCCATTATCGCGTCGATGAGTTTGGTCAGCAAGGCGGGCCAGCTGCTTGAGGATTCGGAGCACCGTGTCATTGGCAGTATCAGTGGACTCTATAACCTCTGCGGAAGCGTGGGCATCTTGATTGTATCCAAGGTTGGCGGCACGTGGAGTGACCACTGGGTGTTTGGGCCGTTTTTTGTTTTGGGGTTGCTTAACTTAGCACTCATGGTGTTTGCTGGACTTTCGTTACGCCGGGTGAAGTAGAGAGGGGTAGAAACAGCTTTTTTTAGGGCTTAGAGAAAGCTTAGACGGTTGAATAGACCTGCTGATGTTTGTGCTTTCCATGGATGCAGGGTGGGGAGCTTGTATGTGAAGCATTCACCCCGAGGGACCCAGATATCTCAAAAACCGATACTCCAATCTCTTTCTTACGACTCGGTATTATACCTGGACCCCTGCTTTGCGTATTAGACTTGGAAATCCCCATTTAATGCTCCACATGGACATTTTAGGTATGGTGAAATAAGCCCGTATTGCTGGCATAGCAACCATCTCCACTAGATGCTTCAGTATCCAAGCGTGGCATTTTCCAAGCGTTTGAAGAGCCCGAAATCTATTTATTCGCAGTTTAAACGCTAAACCAGGCCTTGGTCTGAACTTGGGATAAGATAAAAATCTCCCAAAAAGCTTTTTCACCCGACAATCATACAAGACTACATCTACATTCACACATAATCGACATAATCGACATGTGTATGGCTTTTTGCATACTCATATGAATGAAGGTTCTGGATTATTTGGTGGCTGAACTTTCACATGCCATGAAATATTATCCAGCGTACGCTTGTCTCCAGGCCACTTATGGGGTGTTAACTGTTGATAATATTTGGGTGATGTATACCATTTCATAATTTGGAAACAAGATATAGGTAAGGCCATGTATTCTCAAAACCAGAAAACTTAGACACTTCATCGACTAATTACTTCTTCAATGGGAATGTTTGGTTCTATCGTGGATGGTGATTTCTTTCATTGATGGGGATTCTTCTAGTCTACGGAGGATAGTTTCAAAACAAAATTGGCCCCCGCATAGGTAATTGAATTAAACTATAGGCAGTTTTCTCGGGGTTTGAGGGTCATTTTAGTCTTTTGGGGATATTTCTTCTCTGTTTCGAGCGCAATCTTTGTTTCTCCGGACGATACTGGATCTGCAAAATCGACAATATCATTTGAAACCCCTGTAAACAGAAGGTATACGACGCCCGACTAGAATCTCTCTCAGTTTAGAGGCATTTCCCCAAAAGTGGGTTTGCAAAAGCGGATACGGTAATATCACGGAAATGATCGGAAAATATCCCCAAAAAGGTGGAAAGTTCCACCCCGACCTTCACCAATATGCGCGCAAACAATTTATGCACTTAGCGGGGGTTTGCCTCGTGAAGCTCCAGCAGCATCATGTTTTTTGTGGAGAAGCCATTGTGCAAAATAAAATGCCTCAAATTATGAACCTTCCTGGCATAGGCGCCAGCACGCAAGCCAATTAAAATATAAAACACCCACACACCCAAGGTTTATCTGCATCAGCTTCCCCAAAATACGACACCTGTCATGCCTCTATGCAAACATGTCACGCCAAAATGACGTAGTTGTAATAAATCCAGGGTTTGACACCGCGCGCACACATGGCTCCGGGCACAGCCTTGTTTTCAGCCCCTGGTGCATCTTGCATTGTGAGATATAGATACCTTATTTCGTCTATCCCCGCCCCTCTTTTCTCACCCTCTTTTTTCTTTTTTCTTTTTTCTCTTTCTTTCTCTCTCTCTCTCTTAAACACAATTTATTGCCACAACTGAACATGGCTTTTGAACCCCCGATTTCTGTACTGTCGGTTCTCTACCCCCACTTCCGTGGACGGAATTTCGTGGCGTACAACTATGCGGCATCTGCCTGTGCAGTGTTTGCGTTTTTCCTTGCGGCTTCACTGCCTTTTTACTTGACCGAAGTCCTTGGAATTAGCACCGATCGGATCGGAAAAGTCGTGGCGTCATTGGGCGTGGTGGACCAGCTCACAGGCCTCATTGCCGCACCGCTTGTTGGTACGTTGAACGACCGTCTCCAGGGTGCTGGATGGAAATCCTCTCGTATGCCTTCGGGGCCCCGTATTATGCAATTGGGCGGCTTCACCGTATTGGCCCTTGCACTTTTTGGCCACGGCCTCATCGCCACACCGGGGATGCTGCTCTTATACGTCCTTCGGGCGCTTTCTGCCGTTGGAATTGCGTCGGTTACCGGTATTACTATGGTTATGCTCCACGAGGCCAGCAACTCCGATTTTACCTGGAGCAAGTTGAAGTTCTGGGCGCGTAAGACACTGGAGGATGAACGTACACTTGCCCAGTTGCATGAGGAGGAACGCGCTGACGGTATAGCCGCCGACGAGGACCAACTCTTTGTAGAAGAAGCCAGCGACGTGTACTTGCAGAAACAGAAACGGTACCACGGAAAGTTGGCGGCGGTGTTGGGGATTGCGTCCGGGCTCGGTCCCTTTTTTGCCATCATATTTGGCTTTCCATTTCTAGCGCTCTTGGTCCAGGGCCAAGAGTCGTGGTCCACCGGGAAGTATCTCCAGGCGTCGTACATGATTTTGGCGGGCATTGCGCTTGTTGCTGGCGCCATTGTGTACGCTCTTGGCTACGATAGCATCAAACAGCGCAAATTGGCTCAACAAAACTTAGCCGCCAACACTCCCGATGCCACCTACCTCGAGTTGTTGAAGGAGGCGGTGCATTTTTCGTTGCGGAGTCGCCACGTGCAACTTGCATACATTGGAGGCATTATTGCCCGCTTCACGACTCTTGTCACCACCGTGTTCACCCCTGTAATGGTTTACAAGTTTTACTCGGCCACCGGAACATGCGGACAGGCGCCCCCGGGGTCACCGCCGGGAACACCAGGCGCCCCAGGCGCCCCAGGAGCACCAGGAATAGGCTTTCCCGGTGTTGGTGCAAGCGCCCTTCAGATCCGTGCAGACACGCCCCAGTTGGGCACGCCCGAATTGGGCGAATGCTTCAACGCGCTTATTTTCACCGGCTTTCTTCTAGGCGTGGCGTCGACAATGTCGTTTTTCTCCATCCCCGTGTGGATTCGGGTGGTGGACTCTGCCGCGCAGAGGGCCCCGGTTTGCACTTTTTGTGGGCGCCGCCATGAGTTTGGCCGGGTGCTCGTGGCTCAGCATTTTGGGGACGCTATCTAAGGTGTATGACCCCAGAAACGTGTGGTGTTTTGTTGCCCTCACTCTTTTGTCGATAGCTCAGACGGGTGCCGACATTGCTTCAACCAGTTTGGTTACCATGGTTGGCCAGCTGCTTGAAGATCCCGAGCATCGTGTTATTGGAACCATTGTGGGGCTCTACAGGTTTGTGGGCGGAGCAGGGGCTTTGGTTTTGGCGATGGTGGGAGGCGCGTGGAGCGACCACTGGGTGTTTGGCCCGTTTTTCTTGTTGGGGTTGTTGAATGCGGTGCTCGCGGCATTGGTCAAAGACGGCGCGCGTGGGAACACGCAGATTTAGAGACATAGACCTTTTTAAGAATAGCTAGATAGAAGCTTGCTTTGTATGCAGGAATAAGAGCAGAATAGTCGATGTTTTTGGTGGAGGATTTGGGCGGGGGTGGAATAGACAAGAGGCCTTTGAAGGTCACCAAAGAGTGGATAACCATGGGGATCTTGCTTATTTGATATTTTGGATGCACGCTATGTAGAAGCGTGCAAAACCATGTTAAAACATTAGAAGCATGGTTAGAAGAATGGTCAAAAGATTCGCAACTTTGGAGAGGCAACAAATGTCGATTATGTCGATTATGTCTTTCTTCATGGGCCATACTGGAAGGTAATGCCGGATGATGCGAAGAAAAAAACCCGGTTACGTCAGCTCCATTGATGCGGTGATGCGGTTATCACGGTACACGGTTCACGGTACACATTATTCAGCAATATTTATCAAGAGGCACTATTTGGCTACACGGAAATAAAAGAACACCCGTCCCGAAGAAGTTACCCACCATACTCAATGGGCCCTGCCACCGGAAGGTCTGCACAAGACACCGGAAAACCACGATGAAATTATATCCAGCCAAACCAGGCCAAGGTTGCTGTTGAGTTGGAGAAGTAGTTGAAGCCTTGAAGCCTTGGAGGACATTGTTGCTATCATCATTGCGTTCTTTGCCCGGGAAACTACGGCAAGGGCCTGTAGACGGTATTAATAAAATAGAGGCGAGAAAGGGAACTGGGTGCTGAGGCTGACGCTGACGCTGGCAGTGTTGAGCTTTGACATGTCGTTAATATGCTTACTGTTTTTAGTGGATCGACCGTTGTTTCCCTGTCAAACCAAGAAAAAAGGTGGAATCCTTTGACTTTTTCACCCTGGTATATACGTTGCCAATGGAACCTGTGGGCGTTGGTATTTAATCAACGTGTTTGTTTAAGTGTCACCACGGGGCCCAAGGTTTCTCCAGGGTCCAAGATACCTCCATAACATTACATCGGCTCCCCCGAACTCACTGCACGCACATATATTCCCTCTAAATGTATTACTATACCAATATC
>BIMT01000091.1:0-58580 GCA_005406065.1 Metschnikowia sp. JCM 33374
ATGTCGGTACATGATCCACTTAGCAGAAAACGTGACCTTTGCACAGACCCACGCAAAGACACCAAGCGGAGCCCGTACTGAGCCCGAGCGGGAAAACGTCTCCGAGACAATGTACAACATATATGTCAAGTCCGCATTGGACTCTCTAGAAAAGGTATGTATTCCACCATAAAGGCCACAACGCAGAAAATTTATATAGTCACCAAACTTGTGGAGGCTGTTTTTTTCGTTTGCTCGCTCTTTGCTTTATTTTACTCCAATCGCCTTTTGACTAACACCCAGAACGACTCTGTAAAGATCAACTCTTTAACCAACAAAATCAACTTGCCCATGTCGCATGCCGAAAGCATTTCTCTCCCCCACTTCTGCATCATCCTAAAAAGCCTCATGGTGAATATCGCCAGGCTCGATAACCCTGCATCGGGAGCGTTGGTGAGCTCCATCATACGGTACAAATGGCTCGAGATACCCGCGGCAGCCACGCAATCGGCGGATTTCCCCACTTTCTTGACACCTACGCACACTTCTTCAATGTGCTCGTATCGTCATACCCCAAGTACCTCCGGGATATCCTCAAAAAGCTCGTGAGAGAGTTCCCCCGCCTCACAAACGACACGTACCCGCACCACCGCATCCTCCAGCGGTTTGTCACGTATATCCCCACCTGCATAAGCACGATGCCCGAGCTCCTCTCCCGGGAATTCCCCCACCACCTCTCCTCCTCCACAAGCAGCGTGTTCAACTACGTCGGGAACTGTATGAAGATCATGAAATACTGCCCCGACTTGCAGTTTTCCGTGTGGCAGATGATTGTGGAGTGCTGCATCAAGTTGGACGTGGAGTTGCAGAATGAAATCGACGACTTGGACGATGATCTCATCGAGGAACTCATCAACGACGACGAAGAAGAGATTGACGACGACTTGGACGACGACTTGGACGACCACGCGGCGGGCGACGAAGTGTACCAGGTGACCTCCACGCGAAATATCAAGCGGTTGGTGTCGAAACTCGACTCCAGCTTGGAGCTTCTCTTGAAGGCCACGGAAGGCGCCTTCTCCCCGGAAGAATTGGACGCGGGCAGTGGCGTGAGTCTCTTCAACACCCTCACGTCTTTATTCAAGACCCACGTGTTGCCCACGCACTTCACCAAGTCGGTGCAGTTCCTCATGTTCCATGTGTCGCAGTACCTGCCGGAGTTGGCGGACTCGTTCTTGGTGTTGCTCATTGATGTGGCGTTCAACTCCAAGGAAACCACGGAGAAGCGCCTCAAGGCGCTACAGTACTTGGCGTCGTACATTTCGCGGGCCAAGAACTTGACCAAACACCAGGTGGTGTTTGTGGTGACCTACTTAATTGGCTGGATCAACAAGTACATTTCCGAGCGTGAGCACGAAGTCATAGACATCGACACCTCGCCCACAGCACAGTCCACCGGCGGCATGGAGCGATTCAAACTTTTTTACGCCACCTTCCAGGCGTTGCTCTACATATTCTGCTTCAGACACAAGCAATTGACGCGTGCTGCCGAAGAAGTGGCCAATGGTGAGAAGTGAATGGGAAAGCAACATCGATAAGTTTTTCCAGCGCGTGATCATTGCCAAGTTCAACCCGCTCAAGTACTGTGACGAGACCGTGGTGTATATTTTTGCCAAGATCGCCACCAAGCTCAATGTGTGCTACTGTTACTCGATTATCGAGCATAATAAGCGGGAGCGTGTGTCCCAGAGCAACTCCAACCTTCCTTCCTCTGTGGGGAACTTCAGGCACAAGCAAGAGTTCTTGGACCTTGAGGCGTACTTTCCGTATGACCCCATGGTGCTTCCCAACTGCAAGAAATACATTGGCGTCAATTACGTCGAGTGGAAAGATGTCAACCCGACCGAAGAGGATGACGAAGACGATGACACTGGAAGCCACAGTGACGAAGAGGAGGATGATGAAGACCAAGACGACGACGACGACGACGATGACGACGACGACGACGAAGAAGAAGAAGAAGAAGAAGACGATGATGAAGAAGAAGACGATGGCGACGCCGCACGTGCTGCTGAAGACAGTGATGAAGAGATCACCAGTGACGAAGAGGAAGATTGAGGATAATTTCTGCCCTTTACCGTTTATGGTGTCTATACGATCAGTCTTTATACGCATGGAAATAAAGTTTTTTTTGCAAAGTTTTATTTGGGCTCGTTACTTGTAGATTTGTCTTGCCGACCTTTGCTTGTTCGACACCGACGATCAGATCGCCGTTTACATTGAAGATGTGATGGTTCGATCGGTCTGCCGCACGTGATTTATTGCCCGTCCCTTGCCCTGATGCTGATCTGATCCCTGGAGGTTGATCGATCGGCACAGCCGCACGCCGCACTTGCCTGTCCCTGTCCCTTTCCAATCAACATGTGCTAATATTATATGGCTTCCCGGACTGGTTCTGGAGAAACCCAACCCACGCAAACCACACCCAAGAGTGGATGCTGTGCACATCTGTTGTTATGCATGGATTTTCTCTCTTACTGCCGATGTTCTTCATTACTTTTGGGTGTGAAGACGAAGTGGAAGGCTTTGTGTGAATTTTAACATTGGAATTCTTTTTCTTTTCTTTCTTTGAATCATTCTCTCTTTGAATCATTCTCTCTCCCTCTTTACAATGGCATTTGTGATAGTCACCAGGGATACCTCCACGGGCTTGTTCCCTGTGATAGCCAAATCCCGATTTTCAAGAAATCAGTGGAATCAAGTGATGTCGTGCCAGCTTATAATGGCACTCCGCAACCCGTCAGGTGCCCTGGAACGACTTCTTTTGGTACACGTTTGCATAATATTTGTCCCCAACTGAACTAAACAGAAGGACTGGGTTTTTCTGCCGATGTCCTCGTGGTCTTACTGGGTCGTGGTCTTACTGGGCGCAAGGAGCCACTGGTGTCCAAAGGGAAACCAGCTGATGCATCCCAGAAGGTTTGCCAATACAAGAAGACGTCTATGGAGAAATTCCTTGGGTGAAAACGAACCACACGCAAATAAGCGGGTTGCAAGACCACTGTGCTGGCACGGTGGGGTATAATATCGAGGAATGGCTTGCATGGCGCATCACATCTGTACCGGCTCAACTATAAGCCTATTTCCATGGTAGATGCAATTGGATGCAATTGTGATAAAGTGATAACGGACGAACTGCACAAGCGTGGCATACGCCATCACGCTAGCCAGACGTTTCCGTGCCTCGATTCCGTGTTTTCAATGCCAGAATGTTTATGTCAGGCCAAGTGAGAGTGCCATCAAGAACAATGATGATAATGTGATTTATCACCAATACACCACGATTCAAGCCCTTTTCACTCGTGTAAGGCGGACAGTGATGGTGCGATATTCACGATTTGCACCCACATCGTGGTGATTTGGGTGGCCCAAGCCAGGCTCGTGGATACCGAGTGTGCAAATGGGACTTTCAAGCCCCTTTGGTGTTGAAGACTGTTTCCTGAACAAACATCCTGCGATTGGTGATGTTTTCTTTTCCTGGTGCAATGGAGAAGAGGTGATGGGTGGATTGTTCTTCTATTTGGTGGTTATGCTTTGCTGTAAACATGCCCAGCCACCCTCCTCCGTCGAGGCTATCCAGGAGCCAATGGCCACCTTAATGGCCACCTTAATTGGAATCTTGGAAGAAAACTCATGTTCAAGACCTTTTTTAACCGTTCATTGCACATATCGGTCGTTTCACATTTACATTAATCAAGAATTCCGACCAGGCTGTTGGGGAGTATGCTGCGGATTCCGCTATCGTCTTGAGCTACAGAAACCACCCTACAAGAATTGCGCCTCAACATCAAGCAGGGTCATATAACACGACCAGCAGTTTGAATCGTGTTGGGGAAGAAAACTCTGCTCTTCTGGTTCCGGGTGATCCTGTTTCTACTCGAATTGGTTCTCATGGTATGGTCACGGGCACTCATCGGACCTTTTTTCAAAGAAACATCACACTTGGTAGCTATTCTGAACTGGTGGGAAATTATTTCACAGAACTGCTTTTTCGGTCATACCTTCCAACTGAGTACAGGTTCGAAGGAACCAAGGTTGCTCCATCGTTGCTATACGTCATACAAACAACATGAAGATGACATCAAACGACCGTAAGACAAGATTATGCTATTCATTTCATGTTTCTCGTTATGGAAATTATGGTGTATAGTCTGATAAGAACGTCAAGTGCACACATAAGGCCACCAGAGGGTTCTCCTTACAGGCCCTTTTACACACGTTGAACAGGACAAGTGCAAAGAAATCTTGGAGTCTGTCCGCGCATATATTGGGATCAATGATCTTAAGGTTGTACCGAAAAGAAGCTTGCACTTGAAAGTTCTAGTGTTCCCGCTTGAGGACACTTCGACTAGGCCAAATATGTGGCAATCCTCAAGTCGGAAACCGCCCAAACCCTTAAAGGAAAGACAGGATATTAGTCAGTGGAGGTAAAGGACTCCAGGCTCTAGGAAATGTCCTGGTGCATATGTTTCGCAACCAATTTGGCACAACAGGGTGTGATTTGACCTTCTCCTTTGGAATCTTCGATCCCCATTGGCCGTAAAAGTCGAGCGTTTACAATTCTTGATTGCCGCTAGCTGCTACACGTGCCCGCCCCAAAGCAGAATTTGGAACACGGCTCGACCACGAGCATCAGCCATGACAGATTGTCGTTTTGTTGGTGGTTGGGCACATGTATGCACACCGAGGAATGGCTGCAAACTACTTCAACTATACTCAGCTGTACGGGGAATTTCCTTTTTATTTCCTTTTTGGGACGTTTTTCACGGAAAAACGAGATTATTCGAAAAGTGCCATTTTCAAAATTACGCTATTGCATTATTGACTCGATCTTTTTTTGGTTTTTATTGAAGAAATGGAATTACCGTATGAAATTGACCTGGGGACTCGCACATAGCTCGTTTTCCACGCCCTTTTCTCTTGTTCTACTGATTATTTAAATCGTGTTGAGCTTTGTCTGGCGCTTGAATGTGTATTCTATCCCGGAAAGGTTATTGGAATGTGCTTTTCTCAAACTTCAGGATCTGATTGAATCTTGTCAAACTTCAGGATCTGATTGAATATGCTTGCAACAAACTCGACAACGCAAATTTCAAAACTCTCCGGATCACTTTACACATAAAAGACGCTCTTGCTCGTGACAACAATGCCTGTGTATCTGACAGTGATAAGGTCTTGGCATGCCCCAGGAACCTCACCAGATAGCTAAGCTACCGTGAAAATGGAAGCTGAGGATACTGTGGTTCACGAAGAAGAATTTGGGAAAACTTGGCGTTCCATAAGTGGTTTGAAGTATAACTTCTCCTGGACCACGGGCGTCATCTATTTCAGGATTTACCTCCTGCTGAACACTATGACGGTCTTCCTTGAGTCGGGGTGACAGGACCACTCATGTTTGTCTACATTGACGGGTATCTTTCGACATGGTTCCCAGAGCCAAGCTGTTTGAAATCAACGGTTTTTACGATACTTCTTCCCGAGTGCAATGTTCTGGAAATAGCCATCTACGGCAGCGGACACTTCTTGCCGGTCGCCGCTATGAGCCGACTCCCTGTGTAATGACGCCCATTGATGCTATCCTTGACTAGGGCCACCAGCCAACTTAAATAGCAGGCGGCGGATTTTGGTCCACGAATATGTAAAATGGCTGCTCCGTCGACTTGCTTGAACCGCCCACACTTCCTCGTGGAGACAAAAGCAGTTCGTGCCATTTTCACGGGCGATGGGGCGGAAAATTCCACCAGTCATACATTTTGGTGCTAGGAACGCACTTCCATGTTCATTCTCCAAAGCTCACCGCGGTGGGGTGACGCCACTTCTACGAGTCATCAGGCGGATTCCTCCTTATGAGTACCGTGCTAAAGAAAGAAACTCAGCCTGCAATTATTCAAAGGGTTAATGGAAGAAGTCTTCGAGTATTGTGACTGCAAGTGAACTCCACCTATCGGTTATCCAAGTCGCCATTGTCACCTGGGAACCCCATCTCCATTGGTGACTCCAAGAAATGGTCAAGTAACTCCCCTCCACCAGCCACGTGGGGCAGGGTTCGGTCTGATGTTTTGTTTTGAGTGTGTTTAACGAATCTAAAGCTACGGTTTCCCCGCTTTCTTTAAGGGGGTTTTCTCTATGGAGAGTTTTTGTCGAAGGGCCCCCGGCCACAGGCCAATGGTTGTACATCCAATGAGAGGTATAATTGTGCATGCTCTATTGCTCGGGTAGTACTGTTTTGGGCATTACGGCCGAGAAGATGTTTCTCTTTCTATGGTTGTTAAAAAGTTGTGCGTGTACTGCCAGAGATGGTGAAACAAGGAAAAAAGGGGGAATCCACCAAAAGAAACTTCACTCTACGGTGTGTTTAATCCTAAACGAGACGCCCTTGCAATTAGGGAAACTTTTAAGAAGTGCAAGAATTGCTGCAGAGACAATCAAGAAGATGTGGATTTTTCAGAAAATGAGTGTTTCTTCGTGATTTCAGACACTACACTACCCCATATGGCTATCTCCTTATTGGGTAATTCTTTTTTCTTGTTTACCACGGCTAGACCCCCAGGCAACTAGAACCTTGTTCTATTTCAACTGTGCGACGTGTACTTTTCTTTCAAGGTCTGGGAAAATCCAACGGGTTGATAAGTGAATATGTTCAGTTCTGGTTTTTTTCTTAATTTTTTTTAAAGAAACAATTCGTTAAAAGAGTGTCTTTGTCGGAGAAGTGCGGACTCAAATCACCATCGCTCACTCAAGAGAACGAATTCAGATCATGTTGCCTGATGTTTCCCATCAGTGGAAGGTATCCCTTGTACTACCCTCCATGGACCATAAGGCCAGTTGTTTTTTTAAAGAAACAAAGAGAGGCCTGGTCTATCCGTGAAGATTTTTTTGATACTGTCCATTTTTTTTTTTCGATCACCTCGCTCAGGGTTGTTAAAACAATAATGGGTGTTTTATCCAAAACTGGCGTTTTTGCGGATTATCAGGGAACTTTGCGGAACTTTATGAATTATTTGCTTATGGGGTACCGGAAGATGCGAAAACTAGCACTAAACTGTAATTTTACATGTTTCACTTCCGCATTTATCCCCTCATCAGACCGCAACTGTCTCACCTTTAATGAGCTACCATAACAACAGAAGGTTCTATGGTCTAGTTGGTTACGACATTCGCTTCACACGCGAGAGGTCTCGAGTTCGATCCTCGATGGAATCACTGTTATTTTTTGTTTTTGCCGCTTTGGCATCTGAAGGTCTCTATCCCCGAGTTTATTTTCCTCAAAGCAGATACCGTCAAAGTCACCCTTTCTATGGCCTCACCTGAGGCTACAATTGTTTGAGTAAATGACCGTGTTCAAAGCAGACAAGCCTTGGTTCTTTTAGTATGGAAGAATAGGGGATGTGTCTATTTTGCACCCTCCTTATGATAAATAGCGACGGTCGGGCACTTTTATTCAGTTGTTCGAGGGAATTCCCAGAGTTTCTCAAGACTACCTACTGCGAAAGCATGTCAAGGACGGTTTCATCGTTTTAAAAAGACCAAGGACGACAGCTAGGGGATCTCAGATGGCCAGATACCGTCGTAGTCTTAACCATAAACTAAAAAGAAAAAACCATGCCGACTAGGGATTAGCCATGCCTCGTTTATTTGACGCCCCAGGACCTGAGAAAACAAATTTTATGGGTTCTGGTGGAGTATAGTCAGGTGAAACATCGACGTATGGCGAAGAAAAGAAGAAAACAGCCATAGCCCGCCTCAAAATATCGGATGACCGATTGACAGGGCACCAGTGCTTGCCTCGACTCTGAGTGATGATAAGTATCGGTACACATGATACCTTCGACTAAAACTTAAACATTATGGCGAAGATTATGGGTGGGGATCCGCGAGCGCATATTGGTCGATCTAAAGGGCTTTGTGTTTCCGATTTCCTTCTTGAAAAGCCAGGGAAGTTCTTTGAAAATCTCAAGTGGGCGTTCACAAAAACGGAAATTTGCTATCTCAAAGAACGGCAAGAAAATGTCCCTCGGCCCAGGATCTATGAGACTTCACCCCTTGTCGACGACAATTGGATCTCGCCGTCATATGTGGCTCCTGGCAAAGGAGCAGATGGCTTCATGTTATCAGAGGAAGAAGAAAAAGGATGTCATCCATCCAATATTACATCCTTGAGTAAGAAGAAGCAGGAAAAGGCCAAACCAGTGATGCCTACACATTTTTTGGGGTTATGTCCAGAGGCTAAATGCATACGTAGATGGAAAAGGAAACTACTTCACAAACTTGAATGGCGTAAACATCGAGATTTACGAGCATTCCATCTTACTTTGGGGTTCTATGTCCCTGTCCATGACGCAAAGAAATCGGTACCTCGATACAAATGTCACCTTTGTCTAACAGAGGTGAACATGAAAAACATTCAAAGTCATCTCTACAATCACTGTGCATGTACAAAATTCTGGTGGAATCTCTTAAACATCGAAACTCCGATGCATCTAAATTCAATCTTGGCACCGTTACACAATACTTGTGGACCATTCTTAACTGGTCCGTCGAAACAGTCCGACGTGTGTATTGCTCTAGGTGCCGAGAGGCGCAAAGAGGAATAGTACTACAGCCTTTACTGCACAGGCAGCTAAAAAAGGCTATGGGACATAGCAAGGCGAAGACGAGTCGACGCAACCTACACAGCGATTAATGTAAGGAGGAAGGCCTAGGGCTCGGGAGAGCCGGGGGCTTTCAATACTCAGTACAATAATCAGACGTGTTGCAGGTTTTTCTCTATATACTATATATAGCTTTTTAGGACACTGAATAGTGGCGTCCTGTAATACGAATTGTTTCTTTAAAAAAAATATGAACAGGAACATAAACCCCCAAAGTAAGATGGAATGCTCGTCAATCTCGATGTTTACGCCACTCGAATTTATGAAGTATTTTCCTTTTCATCTACGTATGCCTTGGCCTCGGGACATCACCGGGGGTTTTCTTGCTTTTTCATCCCAAGGATGTAGAAATGGTTGGGTGACATCCTACCTACATGATTTTCATTCCCCAAGCAAGCCGATGTCAAAATAAGGGACATTTTCAAATAAGGGAAGTTGTCAAAATAAAGAAACCTTCAGAATCAAGGAAATCACCAACTAACCCTTACAATTGAACAGTTCCAGGGGTCGTTGCATAACTGGTGTGGCTCTTCGTTCACCGCAGCCATAAAACATAGGATACATCCTGACGAACCATTTCATGAGTCACAGAACGGAACATCAGTTGCAACAACAAGAGGCGCTTTCAGAGAGGGATATCGAAAACGCCCAGCGGAGAAAGAGCAGTACCAAGTAAAGTCCCGAAAGCTCCGTGAACAAATAGCTGGGTTGAACGAACAGCACTATGGAAAGGTTGGTGAAGTCAGGCAAATCAAAGATCCAGTCCAGGCTCTTAAGACGGAACTCCAAACTGACTTCCAGGATGCTGATAAGCACTATCACAATGAGTGGATCAAATTGCAAACCAATCTCTTGGTTCCAACCGATCTTCAAACATACTCGCAAGCGTTGGACAATGCCATCATGAAGAATCATAGCATGAAGATGGACGAGATCAATAGAATCTTGAGAGAACTCGGGACTCAGACGTACCGAGGCACTAATACGGGATCGAAATCAAGTGTGACGTTACAATCAGACACCATTACCATCGTAGGGGACCATGTATCACTAGACATGGAAGTACGTTTAAACAACTGAAGAGGAATCAGGGTGGTTAATACCAAGGAACGGAAGCCTATGTTTTTTTAAAAATACAGGGGCTGCCTAAACACTTCGCTGCTATGATGACGATCATTAGGTGAATAAAAAGAACTTGACCTAGCTTGTAGAAAGTGCACTTAGCCGTATTTGGCTTGCCAAATTGAGCGGACCCATACCATCTTCAACACCTTGTGCGCTTAAGGATAGACATATACAGTGCAGTTTGATTGGAGTATACACTCCCTTTACCCGGTTGATATGGACATACTGGAGTCAAGCCTCACAGGGACAGAAGAGAACCACAGGGTGTGTTTGTTTATAACGATATTTGCTATACCGATATCGTTAAAAGCAGTGGGTCCATAAAGCTAGCACGGGTGAGTCATGTACTGGCCTGAAACCAGGTTCCATTCTTCAACAGTGTTTCATAGCTGTGTATTGTTATTCTGAAACGTATAAAATAGCATTCTAGACTTGGGTGGTCGAAACCTCTAATCGAAGCGAAGCGAAGCAAGCAGCTTTTGCAGTATTCTCTGCAAAACAGTCTTAAGCTATATCCAGAGAACACACCCTAATTAAAGTAAACACCATTCAAATATAATTAAACCTTCATCTGCCACGTCCGTAAAAAAAAAATTTTGTTGTGGAATAAGAATCCACCCACGTGGCAATTACCCTGACCCTTCTTCCAACTCTTCTTCACTTCCGGGACTTAGAGACAAAGAAATATACATTTCGAGCCAAGAAAAAAGCAAAGTTTAGCAAGCCTTCTGGTGGCAGCACTGCCTTTTGCAACCCTATTTTTGAGTCCCCTATTTTTCCAAGAAGTGGGGTATGTGTGACCATTATGAAATTAGCGTGACCGGCATTCCGCAAGCACACTAGGTTGACAGTGATGATCACCAGAATATTCTTGGAATAATTCTCTTGGGATAATTCTCACGGGATGATTCTCTTGGGATGATTCTCGTGGCGTATAGAAACCCCACAGGATCCACCTTTCCTCTTTTCTTGTGGTTTTTCCCTATCATTCCCAATGAAAGTACATCCCATCTTACTTATTTTGGTCTACGCCTTGTACGTGGCTGCAACCCCATTTCCTGCTCCACGTGCCCCTAAACTTAGATTGAAAACGGTTCCAAGCACCCCGAAAAATACCAGTCCCCCTTCCGTTTCCCTTGCTTTGCCTGGGATCCCCATAGAATCCGGTATAAGCGGAAACAACAGCGACAGTGCCATCGAGAACATCGTCCAGGAAACCGAAAAAAGCTTAGAATGGTTTTTTGACCGTTTGCAGATGTATATTCATGACACGCAGTTTAATTCCTTCGAGTTTTCCCACAAGATTGGTGTCCATAGTGACGAGCTTGACGAGATCACGGCAACCGTGCGTAAAATAGCCCCGCAATACCCGAAGCTTTGGGTCCGGCTTGTTTCAGCTCGCCAGATGTGGCGTGCCATGAAGGACGCGGTATATTACATGGCTTACTATGACGGCATCACCGGGACTGCTTATCGATTATGCTGTAACGTGGTACAGCTCAAACTTGCACTTATGGGGTTGGCAAATATCATGGAAACGACGCAATTGCCCACTACCGAGGTGTTGATTAAGGTGGCCAGTTTCCGCAAAATCTTGAGCTCTTGGGAAGGATTGCTTCCTCTGCTTTCCGATAAGGACTTGGGCCCAATTGTTCTTTTTAAGGCCCAAAGTGCTGACTGCCGACGGATCCTTGACAATATGCCGTGGAAGGTGTGAGGGCTGTTCATCCGGGTGAGTAGGTGTATGGTTAAAAGGATGTATTGGAGAGCCCTGGTGTTGGCGGGGCTATCCAATTGTGGTAAGCTACAGTAAAAGCACTTTAGTTGCATGAGCTATTTACATGCGAGTTTATGAAATTATCGAGCTTTTTTTTGAACACATCTTGTGGATATGCATTCAAGGATTTTGGGGAAATAAATTGTTCATAGTTATGTTCTCTGGCGTAAGAAGTATATTTATGAATTTTTTACGAGAAAAAAACTTCGCTTAACACCTTCAAAATAATTTTTTATAAAAATGATGTTTAATCATTTACGCTCGCTTTTTGAATTGGACATTATAATTGTAAAAACGGCAAATTCAAAGTTTTTCTGATAAAAGTAAGTACACAAACGTCTAGTTATGTTTTTAGTAAATACCAAGTTTTTTCCGAAAAGTTCAGGGAACCATTCTGGTGGTATTTTAAAATGAGGATCTATTCTCAGTGGTGTGTAAATAAGGGTTTCAATCAAATACATGCGAATCCAATCCGTTGTAGAGCGTTTGAATTAAAGTGATATGCAGCTAAGATGCTTTTACTGTAGGGGTTCTATTATGAGTGCGTAAATAGGGGGATATTTAGTGAAAAGGCACATTTTCTTCGACGTTTATTATGGTGTAGCCCCCGTATTAGAAACCACTTTCACTTATTCCAAATACTCCTTCTGATGTGTTTAGAGTGAGACTGCTCATACGTGCTGTTCCGATTATATGGAACGCGTCAATTTCGATAAACAATGTTTTAAACTCCGTCCTTCCCATGTCACCTCAGTATAGCTAAACTGAAGGCTTATAAAGTCTGAACCCTTATAAAGTCTGAACCCTCAAAAAAAACTGCTTAATCCAGTAACCTTGTGCAACCAGTTTCACCCCCTCTTCACTGGTCTCCACATTCCACCCTAGACCTGGGTGTTTGAAGAGAAAGCTTTATAATACCGATACTTACATCCACCACCATAAGCTGCTTTCAGCACTCTGGCAGACCCAAACGTCAATGACACCCCGATAGTTGCATTTCTTCTAGGTCAACGGGTATCATCCCACTCTTGAGACTTTATCTATGTCTTCGCCAGATCTCCATAAGGGGAACTTTAAAATTGCACCCCAGCTGTTTATTCTTAGTCAAAGATAGACTATTTTGATGGATCAGCATGCCTGTGATGAGAGAATTACTGTTGAGGCATTATTCAAATCTTACGCAGAGCAGGCTTATGATCCCGATTGTGGTTTGCCAGTGAAGTGCAAAATTCCTGTATCAATGGACCAAAACCGGGAAGAAGCCAAGTCATTACAGGATATTCATTGCATAACTCAGTTTGGAATGGACTTTCAAATAAAAAAACATTCCCTTACCGTTACTCGTCTTCCTTGCTACCTCCACAAATATACTGATCCGGTATGGATGAAGTCATGTGTCATTCAACATTGGGCACATCGTGAACACCAAGCAAGTTTTAAATTCTTGAAAAACTCCAGTCATTGGCTTTTTCTTCAAAGAAGTTTCCCCAACGCTGTAAGTGATGCCATCGCAAGTTTGGCTTGTCGGCGGAGGATAAAATTTGGAAAGGTTTTCACAAAAGGAGAATGTTATCTTTTGATAGCTTTAGCGAAATGCAACTTACCTTTCCAGTGGGCACATGGGCGTGCAACAGTGATACCAGTGGGAAACATGTTACATCTAGGGAACTTCTGCGGTGATTATGATTTGAACCTCGCTAGATTCATGAATCGTATTTGCTCCTCGAGTGATATTCCGCCCCTTTTGGCTAAGCGTATGTAACAGTTTTCAAGGTTCAAGTATTGAATCTCGTATTTAGAAGGTTTGATGGCCCATCTGTCATATAAGGCTGGTTGCAAACCGATGAAGCTGGAATAATGGTGCATATTGTATGCGGACAACTAGTTTTCATGTTTTGAGGAGTGCAGTAGGACGAAACAGGGCCTTTCGAACCACATATCTATGTTTCATTGGTGAGATAACAAGTGTTTCCTGACCGCCAGGCAACCCCACCCGAGACTGGCATTTTCCGGGTTTAAGATATCTCCTGCATTATTCAATTTTGGATACTTTGCAATGAACTTAGGAGACACCAAAAGTGGAGGTGTGCAAACCCGGTTCTGTGCTATTATGGGCATATTCTCGAACTCAGACCAACTCTTCCATCTGAGTACATCTGAGTGTGTTTACATATCAAGGTTTCAGCATGGCTTCAAGTGACCAATTGCTACATTGCACCAAAAAGCGCGCAAATCATCTATGCAACTATCGAATCTGTTTTTTATGGCGAAATAACGTTGGCGAAATAACGTTGGCCAGGGCCTTTTGGCTGCGCCTTTAAGAATCCAAGAAAAGAATCTGCTTGTTCTAAAACGCCTGAAGAACATGCTAAGCATTTGACAATTGTGTGAAACATTTTCCGGGATCACCAGTTGATCGCCAAGGCTAGCAAGTGCTATTTCTTCCAGACTGAGTTGCGTTTCTCAAACATGTGTTGCGTCCAGACGGAATCTTTCCTGGCCCTGACAAGATCAAGATCAAGACCATTCAGGAATGGAAATCGATCGACTCCGTCAAACAAGCCCAGAGCTTCCTCGGGTTTACTGGCTACTACCGTCGTTTCATTCACCACTACTCCAAGACTGCCTGTATTCATGATTCCATTGCTGGCAAACTGCCATGGACGGCTACACAACAAGAGATGTTTGATCAGCTTCGAGAAAAGATGATGAGCCCACCATTTCTCACCTTGTCTCACGAAGACCATACGTTCGTTCGCTACACAGATGCTAGCGGTTACTACATGGGAGCAGTTTTCTTGCGTCTATAACCCTCGGCAGTGGTCACATAAATGAAGGGTATCTTTTACATCACGGAAAACACATGCAAACCATATTTATCCAAATCGTAGACCGTTCCAGTTCCCTCAGAACATCACTTTTCCTCGTCGGAATCATCCTCCAAGTCCAAGTCTGGGATCTCAATTTCCGATCCTCCGTCAGAATCCATCTCTTCATCTACAGCCTCGCTGATCTTGGCAACGCTTTCGTTGTTTTCTCTTTTGGCCTCAGAATCCAACACGTGGTTCTCCGCCTTGACCTCGGCAATGTCGGCGTCATTTTGCTCCAAAGATTTGAACGGTTTCGGTGTGAAAATGTTGGTGCTGGGCTGCTCCGCCCCAGTCTGGGTCAGCGGCTGTTCTACGGCGGCTTGTTTGTGTTTGGGGGTGGCCGTGGCATCGGCCTTGAACCTTTTAGCGGGCGGTTCGACCGCCTTGTCTTTCTCGTCATCGTCGTCTTCTTCGTCTTCTTCATCGGAATCATTGTCAATGGAGTGCTTAATTAGCACCGGCAAAGGAGGGAATCTGGGCGAGCTCAACACCCCAAGAACATCCGAGCGCGGCAAAAGGGCGGTGGCAATGGGGAAGATAGATGCAGATTCGGGGGCTGGGTTCAACAGCGAGGCAACAAGCACATCGGAGATTTCCTTCGACACACCGTGGTGTTTGGACGAATCGGACTGTTTGACAGCATCCACAATGACAAACTTAAGGATCTTGTTATAGTGTGTAGAGGAGATTGGGACTCTTCTGATGACAAGGGCAAAGAACTCAAGAATGGTGGTTCTGGTGGCTTGCGGGATGGTTTGCTTGAAGAGATGCTCATGAGAAAGAAGGTCGGATAATGGAACCGCGGCGTTTCTTTTGGTCTTTTTGCGGGCCGCCTTGGACTGGTTGGAGAGCTTGATTTTATCGCCCTGGTTGCCGCCTGGCGACGCACCGGCACGAGGTTGGATCAACAACACCGCAGCCTCGATGATTCTTGAAATGGACGAGTGGTCGGAGAAAAAACTCGAGAGCGCCAAAAAGCGCGTGGTGCATCCAATCACTTCGCACATCATGGGCTCGTTGGCGAGGATCTTGGCGTGGTCCAAGCGGTTGTTGTGGAGAAACACCAACAGTTCCAACGTGGCAAACACCGCAGATAAATGGGGCAAGAGCGACGCGGAGTACTTGGCGGGCAACGCCTGGAGGAGCGATAACGCGGCGTAGTGGCATCTGGTCAAGGAGATCTCGACGGTTTCGCGGACCTCAGCATCACGGATCTCGCGTTTGAAGGAAATAAACCGGGTGTTGAGTGCGCAAATGAGGTCCACCAAGGAGAGCACCTTGCCGATGGGCACCACCACGGTGAAGTTGGTGCCCGAGGCCAAGTACCCTTGCAAGAGGTGGAAAAGCACGCCCACGCGCTGCGAGACGGCAAAGATGGTGTGGGGGAAGTTGATGTCGATGTTCAACAGAGGAAAGAGGCCTTCGTGCTGCGTCACATCCAAGGCCTTCAAGAGTCCCGACGCCTCGTGGTCGTCGCGCACATTGAGGAAATTGGCGTAGATCTCCACGGTGCTGGCCACCTCGGCCACAAGCGCGTTGACGTCGCGGAGCCAGTGCTGCTCTGGTGCCTCCTTTTCGATCACCGGTAAGCACGCCAACGTGGAACACGCCTCGGCCCTCAACGGCGCCGGGTAGTTCAAGAACTGGGGCTCCATCACCAACGACAACATCTGCGTCTTGAGCTTGTTGGCAAAGGGCCTGGAGGTGGTGGGATGTTCCTGGATGAGCTTCTTCAACGACGAAAGCACAAGCCACGGGCTGTGGGGCAACTTCTCCAAAAGCACCGCGAATACACTGTTCAAGTTGGGGGTCAAGATTTCCCGGGTGAGGGTGGGCTTTCCCCGGATGTTATCGCAGAGTCTTCTCAAGCACTCGATGGAGGACTCGAGCACCTTCTTGTTCTGGGCGTGGGGGGACGCAAGCACCTTCAAGAGCTGGGCAAAAAACCCCGACCCTTCTGCTCCCACCATCTCCGAACTCTCCACCAAAACATGGATAATGTTGACGCCACACCACACGCTATAGGTGTCGTTGGCTCGGCAGAGGTTGAGCGTTCTTCCCGTCAAGTGCTTGAGGTCGACCTTGGAAACCGTGCCGAAGGAGGCCTTGGCTTTATGGAGAGACGAAAGAATGGGAATCACCGAGTCCGGAGTGGACTTAAGCTGGTCAATAACGACGCCCAAGGGGAGAGACATGTTGGTTTTTTGTGGGGTGGAAAAAGATACGACAGCAGGGAAAGAAGGAGGAAATCCAAGTCTTCTTTTTCTGATCGTTCGGGTGTTCCAAGTGGTGTTGCAAGTGTCTGGTAAAATCCCGTTATCGTAATTATTTCGGAATTTTTCCTCCATGTGCGATGCCATGCGATGCGATGTGCGATGTCGCCATACTATTTCGGGGTGGCTGCAACGCACATTAATGGGGGGCTCTGTGGTTGAAAATAGGTTTATTCGAATGCTGCGGGTTGTGGTAATGGAATTGGGCGAAGAAAAGTGAAAAATATGCTTTTTTTGGTGAAAATTCGCCGGGGTCCAAACTGCCGATATTGCCTGGTGTACGGGTGTGCCGTGGGGGCCGTGGGGGCCGGTCACATTGATTTTCAGGATGGTTCCAACTAGTAATATCCTCAAAAGTGTATTTTTAAATAACCCCTACGGTTACTAATATATCTAGAAAAACGCCGCTCAGAAATATGCTCTTTTTGGTGAAAATTCGCCGGGGTCCAAACTGCCGATATTGTCTGGTGTACGGGTGCGTTCCCCCACTCCCATCCAGTGTTGTTAACCGCTACTATTTCGCTACTTTTATAATACTTGCCCGAATTTCGCGGGTATGAGTATTTATTTGTAGTAAGTAGCGACAGTAGCGATGGTATTTTGGAGGTATTTCACGATACTTTTATCGCTACCTACTCCTTTTATGCTGGTGGAATTTCGACCCCAACAGATACGACCTCTACTCGGTAGGTCACCAATGATTATTAACTAGTTCCTGGTGGCCAAACATGTGGTACTATAGTACATCCTTAGTTCGGTCGTGTCTTTGCATCCCGAAAGTGAAAATTACAAGTCTCAGCTTGACTTTAGAAACTTATTTTGATATGAGATGTATGGAGGTATCTTTTTTTTGTAGCCTAACAAGAATCTACCATCTCGAATGAGATTTTCTCGTCGTCTAAGAGGTCGATGTTACAACCTGATATTTCTTCCAAGCGATTTAACTGCCAAAATCGATTCAGAAACACTCTCGCCCATATCGGTATAGTCATGCCAAGTATAGAAATTATAATTATTCGCACCTACCAGCAGTTGGCCAACAAAAAAAAGTCATAGCATTCCACGGGACCACCTGGACTGTTTTCCGTTGGTTTTCAGTTGTTATTGATGCTAGACACTGGAAAGATCGTTTGGAATTTCACTGCTTTTGTTTTCACCAACCCACGATGAAAAACCAAAAGTAGCGACAAGTAACGACAAAGTAACGACGTCGCTACTCTGAAGTAGCGATTCCAGAAAAACCCAGGTATTAGTATTTATTTGTAGCGACGGTAGCGACGCTACTTTTTAACAACACTGCTCCCATCCAGCCATACTTCATAAAAAACGTGTTCAGCAAACTGGTCTTGCGTAGGCGGTGTGTGTTTTGGCGAGTATCTTATATATGCTCTTTGATAAAGAGGTAGTCGCTTGGCTGTGACCTTGCCATCCATCAACCCCACGGAAAAGCATATTACTGGGTAATCAGATAATCTGCTTGGGTAAAACATCACCACGATTCAGTAGATTCTTGTGTCATTCAATAATGATGCACTTGTGTGATATAATTAATAGAAGCGTACTGGAAAGGACGGAACCGGGCCTGGTGGGTTTCGGCTAGCAATACAATGCGAAAGGCTTCTTGGTGTAAGCACCTCTCGTAAGAACAAAAAGGAAAAAAGGTCTGCTTCAACTTTTAGGGGTGGGCGAACTTTTTAAAGCAGAGCATGTTCTGCTTTCCTGGGGATGTGAGGTGGTTTTGCGGGGAACCCAATTATCACAAGTGACAAGTATCAGTATGAACACAAGCTTTCCTATATAGAAAGGGATATTCAGAGAAAAGCTTACGGAGCGTCCTGAGGAACAACAAGTGCTTTAAAATTTGCTTGCTTGTGGATTTAGGCTGGGCTCCCACAGGAATGCCGCCATGTATTCCAACAGAAGAATCTGCAACAAGTACAACGCCTTTATAATGATTGTGGCTGCTCGAAGTTCTGGTGGAATCACTTAAACATCGAAGACCCGATGACGTTGAATTCCGTTGGCACCATTATACAAGACTTATGAGGCTTTAAGCTACCGTAAGTGGTACGTCCAAAGGGTCTACCGAGTACATTGTTCCAGACGCCAAGAGACTAATGGAGATGATGTTCTTCAAACTCTTCTGCATAGAAGTTGTTGGAGCATACTAAGGTGCAAGCAGGATGGCGTGGCCAGAACGGCTAGAATACGGAGGGCTCGGGAGAGGTGTTCATTATCCAGGATTCTATCCAGATGTATTTTCAGCTTTTATAGTATGGTTGTGTCGTTCCTGTAATATAATTGTTTCTTTAAAAACGTCCCGTTCTCTTGAGGGATGTCCTTTTTGTTCTTTTTGCTTTGGTTTACGTCTTTTCTTTCCGAGCTAGAACACCCAGTCTGTAGCCTTCAAAAGCCTCGATCGGCGTCGATATTCTTGCCACAACATCGCCAAAATAGGTCAAGAAAAGCTTATGGAAAATTATCTGGAAATGCTTTAAAGCATTGAGGCAACAATCTTCAGCCATGTTATTTTTCTAGCTTCTTTCCATAAACCAGCGTCTCTCTGGACAGCCTGACCAATAAAACGGTGGCAATGTTCTTAAACGTCCATTTCTTCCCAGGCAGAAAGTATCGAGACCCCGAAGTTTGACCTGGAGAAAACGTGTGCCCTGTAAAACAGAGACCATGTACGATCTCGGCAAAGGAATAGCTCAAACATTGACCGGTCGGATGTCCTAGTTTTCCGAAGACACGTATGTATACGACGGGGGATTAGATGCCCAACGGACTTGCGACTTGTGGAGCAGTTTCAAGTAAATCGTTGGCTCGTATATTCCAACGTATGAACATCGTAAATTACTAAGGATGGCAAAACGTGCAACTCACTTAACTCTGCCAAAACCCTGTTTTGATAATCTGCCACCTTTAGGAACCATTAGAGAAGCATTAGAGAGCCATTAGAGAAGCATTACTCTGTGGCTGCCTTGGCTTATACTTAGTTCCTATGGGCCTAAAGGCAAGACAACAGAACCCCCATAGGGCCCATACTCAGTTTATTTAAAAGAGTTTTCTTCTTGGTACTCTCATTCTACGTTCTGCCAGATTGGCTTCAAGAAAGTCCACGTATGAACTTCCCAAGAATATGGACTGCAAAAAGGCAAAAGTAAGTAGAAACTCTTTTGCTCCGGTTCCTTATATTGCAGTATTCTGTCCTTTTCTGCTGGTATACAACATCTACTACGATCTGCTCATTTAGCATTCCCTGATGACAGTTTTAATGATATATTTGAATATATCCAAATGTTAAGTCTCTAATATAAGCAGTGCTGGGGGCGTTAAAACACAGGCATACCCCTTACAAAACATCGCTCAACAAGTTGTTGAATCCAAAAGGCTCGTACAATGTACCCTCACCCTCGAAAAACTTGGACATGGACTCCACCCAGTGCAATCTCAAGGCGTGCAACATGGCAGAGGTACCCTCCATAACAACCAAAATGACAACGGTCAAAACCAACCACATGGCAAAAAGGAACACCGTCATCACCACTCCAACAACACCCGTCATTCCAAAAGCATTGTTGATGGTCATTGTCCACAAAACAGTCGACAATTGCGCGTGGGCCAACGACAACGCCCACAATCTCAAGTACGATGCCGTGTGAGACACACAGTTCAAGCAGAACTCAATGGTATGAATCACCTGATGGATCATGATGTCACCGAAACCATGGGATTCGTGGCCCTCTTCATCGTCGTCATCGTGACCTTCAGATTCGTCGCCATGTTCTTCATCGCCAATGGCTTGGTATTGATGCTGCTTCGCTTCCTTGTCCATTTGGCGCTTCAAATAAAGAGGCTTCACAAGCACCAACCAAGGAATACAAACCAAAGCAATCGCCAAGAGCACCAATTGCACAGTTGCCTGGCCCTCATACAATGGCTCGGCAACAGTGCCTGGAGACAAGAACATGGTGATCAACATGTTCAACAAGCCAGGAGGCTGTTTTTGAATGGCAAACCAATTGACAGTCCACTTGTAAACGATACAGAGAGACAAGTAGCCAAAGATACCTTGCATGAACAACAACCCAGGAAGAAAGTTGCCCACAATGTCGATTCCACTCTTGAAATAAAGAGCGTTGACCAAGGAGAAAAAGTAAGAGTACGTCATATGAGTATAACCCATCAATACCGACAACTTCATCTTGTAGGAGTTCGAAAACAACAAGGCATTCTCCGAGCCGTGCCATGCGGGGTCCAAACCAAAGGGGTAGACGCCCACCTGGGCAGCGTGGATGGTCTCGCCCACGTTAAAGTTTTCTGGCCACTTCCAGCCTGAGGGGAAAAAGTCCATGGACTTGGAGAAAAGATCGTTATACAAGAAACCAGTGTACATGGAGAAAAGACCCATGAGGAACAAAATGTATCTTCCGGAGAAAGCCATGTCGAAGATCTCGTCTCTCTTCATGGCCATGATGGGTTTTTCGTAATAAACCATCACAGCGGCAGCCATGAACAAAATGATACCATGGCCCAAATCTCCAAACATCACGGCAAACAAAAATGGGAAAGTCACAATGGTTGGCAAACCTGGGTTGACCTCACGGTACGTGGCAATACCGTACGTGTCACAAATGCTCTGGAACCCTGCAGTAAACTTGTTGGTACGGTGGAAAGTGGGGGGAGTTTTGGTGGTTTCCAACACATTGACAATAGTGGGCACCGAGGAGTTTGCAGACACCACGGCCTTGGTCAAGGTGTCAATCTCGTCGGTGGGAATCCATCCCTCGCCAATCAAGGATCTTCTGGAGTTGTCGTAATCGCAGAGGTTCATTGTTTTGTACACGGCTTTTTCGCGTGCAATCACCTCCCACCAACGGCCCAAGTCTCTGGAAATAGCAACCAATTCCGAGTTCAACGCACGCTCGGTTTGTGCCAACACGGTGTTGACATCAGCCAACTTCACATCCACGGCGGCCAATTGCTCGTCTCTAAGCGCGGCCGAGGCGTCGACCTTGTACAAGTCAGCCTCCAAAGACTGGGCGATCTTGGTAATTCTCTGGTGGATAATGGAACCATGGGAAAAGATAATGAAGGCGTTTTTGTTCACGTAGCTGTCGGATTTGGCGTCGTAGACCGCCTCGGGCAACTCCTCGGTGTAGTAGTACAAGTTACCTCTCAAGATTCTCCACAAGATTTGTTGCAAAGGGGCAACCTTTTGTCTGTCAATGACACCACAAATAAAGTTGGCCTGGAACTCCTGGGTGCCGCCGGCCTCCAACTGGGCAAGCAGCTCGTCGTCGCCTGCTGGGGCCGAAGACCCGCCGTTCTCCTTGAAAAAGGTTTGCACCGCCTTGACGGTAGACTTGAGTTGTTTCAAGTCCTTTTGTTTTTCGTACAAAGCATCTGCCGAGCTCGAAAGGTCCAGGGTACGCGCCTCCAAAAGCGCAGCATTTTGGGCAAAAACATCGATTTCAGATTGCGGGTACACTGCCGAGTCGTCGTAGGGGTACACCTTGGGCTCGATGCCCTTTTTGTCGAGCTCAGCCTTGAAGTAAGCATACTGGCGCTCGATTTCGTCGAGCTTGCGCAACTCCTCGACAAAACTGCGCTGGAACTCGCTGACATTCTTGTTCAAGTCGCGGAATTGAATCAAGTTGAGTTTACCCACCTCGTGGATGACATCCCTGGAGGTTTCCGCGGGGACGTAGAGTTGAATTAACGACATTTCCGCCGAGCCTATGGTCGGTTAGTAACATGGTGAAGGTGGACAGCCCGGTTGTGGGAGTTTTCTTTTTTTTTTTTTTCTGGTTGGAATTTTTGGCGGTCCAGGGGGACTGGTGCAAGGGGTATACATACGGAACACGGCCTCGTACTTCTCCGGCATGTTTTTGGCGATTGCAAAGGAAAGGACGTGTGATATTCGGAGATACACAGGTTGTAGGATGGAGATTGGTGGGATTAATTGGGAGGAAAATGCCCATGGTGTGTGCAGGCCGGCGGGTTGTGTGCAGTGCGTATAAAAAGCCTGATGATGGCCAATCATTTCCCGATGTTCGAAATGGCAGGAAAGGGGATTCTGGTGGGTTGGTTTTTGGGGTGGCCAAGGGTTGTTTTTATTGGGTCTGCCGAAATCTGGAATGTTTTTTTGTTTGTTTTTTTGGTTTGTTTTTTGGTTTGTTTTCTGGAATGTTGAAGGGAGGAATATATGTGGGTTTTTGTTATGTCCTCTTTAATGGCATAAACGTGCGAAATGTTCAATTCAATCGGTCACGGGACGCAATCCTAGGAATGATAATGTTACGAAGTATACACGAACCAGGTTCTAGACCTGGCCGTTGCGCGGAAGTAGGCTCGAGGTAGTGCATCGAGAGTACGGATGGTAATCCGCACGACCTGGCACGTCGAGGGTAT
This sequence comes from Metschnikowia sp. JCM 33374, assembly GCA_005406065.1. NCBI lineage: Eukaryota > Fungi > Ascomycota > Pichiomycetes > Serinales > Metschnikowiaceae > Metschnikowia > Metschnikowia sp. JCM 33374. The sequence goes on from BIMT01000091.1 coordinate 23,153, forward strand.
TTCCCGGAACGTCGAATCTTAACTGTAGTCTAGATAGCAAGCTACTTTAGGCCTAATCTCCCTAATAATACACACACACCACACGGTCTACGCCAATTCTCATTTGCTTCCTCAAATTTGGTAGCGCAGCTTAAAATCGATCATGGTCTCAACTAGAAACACTAACATTAACATCAACGACGAAGTCACGACTTCACAAGGAAAAGGTGAACTACCCATTGGATTTTAACAAGTATGGGGCAGACGAGGAATCAGCTGAGATTTGGTTGAGAGGAATTAAGGTTCAATTTGAGAACTAAGGGAGTACCGATGATAAGGAGAAAGTATCATTGTCGGTCCTGAACTGGGCCAACCAAGGCGCATGACGCCTTCGCACTGTTTAAGACTTTCAAGGATTGGTTTTGCCAACAAACCAATATCAACGAGGATCCGGCGGATCGTAACCTTGAGACAACTATTCAGACCGGAACTTTCCGTGAGTATTCCCAGAAGTTCTTGGAAATCGGAGCTAAGACGAAGTTTACATTTTAAGGCTTCTGAGGACAGAATTCTTGCTGCTTTTTGGACTAACTCTGAGAAACTAGTATCTCAAGCGAGTTCTTTACCAATATCAGGACAAGCCAGGGCTCGTGGCCTAAGGCAGATAACGCATTTGTTTGGGCGAGGTTTATGAGAACCTCAACAGTGAGAACCAACAAAACGCGAAAACCAAAGGTAAAAGCAGAGGAAAAGGTAACGATACCCGAATCCCTATCGGTGGAGATACGCGCAAGAATAACACTTCCGCAACGAACGTGGCTGATACTCATCGGACAACTATAAAGACAATCAAAACTCGCGGGATTACACCAACCCGAAGAACAACCATCAGAGGTTGAATGCCATTAAAGGCAGACAAAGTAACCGAGGTTCCGAAACTGACAGCGACGACGAGGCGGTACCTTTAGAAGGTTAGTATCGCTGCCCTCGTCAGAGTCCAACCTCGGTCACGGCATGGATGACGATATTATGGAAACTCTCCAATTCCCAATGTCCAGGATTTGTATATCGGACACACGGGAAGAACTAAATGACACAATACAAACTACCAAGACAAATAACAAGACAAATAACAAGACAAATAACAAGACAAATCATAAGACAAGTACTGGGTGCTCTCGGGCAGATACTGGTCGGGTGAAAAAAGATCAGACAGATACTGATCGAGTCCAGAAGACTTCTGGTTACCCGCAGTCGGACACCGATCGAGCACGTTCGGAAACTATCTCACGGGCAGACTATAGGTCGATACAAAACCCTCAGACAGAGACTGGGGAAATCCTGGACCCTCCAGGTTATCACCAAGCTGACACCGAAAGATTATTTTCCGAACTCGGCCCTCAGGCGGATTCTGATCGAGTGCAAAACGGTCAGACAGATACTGACCCAGTCCAGGAATTTCCTGGTTTCTCGCAGACGGACACTGACGGTGCTGATAAAATACACAGAGACAGATACAGTACGCAACATAATCATAAACAAAGAAACGAACAAAGACAGAAAAGAACAAAGACAGAAAAGAAAAGAAAAACGACAGAAAAAAAAAAAAGACAGAAAAGAACAAAGACAGAAAACAGACAGTGAGGCATACAAAGACCCACAATATGTTAATTACAGAGAAATAAAACAAGCCAAATTTTCAGAGACAGATGATCTGGAAGACCGAACCGAACCTGCACTATAGTGGGAAGTCACTTTATATGATCAACACACAACATGCGCACTTCTTGACTTGGGCGCCACAGCGGATTTCAACGAGAGAGCTCTTGCGGACAGATTAAATTCCCCCATATTCCCCGGCCTAGTCGAATGTATCATATTTGGGCGTCACCTCCTTCATGACTATGCTCAGCATATAGATATCGCCCGCAATCAATTCAACGGCCGCCCACTACGTCGCGTACAGAAAACCAACCTTACGGACGTTCCAACACCACAACTATCCTTGATCTCAGCGAGAAAATGTACACGGGCGTGTAAGAATTCACTGAGTGATGTTTTAGCCTTCTTATTCGCAGTATCTCTTACCTGACATCATCAGTAGCCGGCACGGTGGATAAGAAACTTTTCGATCTCTCGGAATTCAATGACGTGGTGCGCGATGACCTCCTGTCCTATTCGTACGTAAGAAAGATGGATCGCGCCGACTCTGCGTCGACTACCGAGCGCTCAACTCAGACACCATGGTGAGCGGTTCCCACTACCACTTATTGATGACATTTTTGATACGCTAGCAGGGGCGAAGATTTTTTTTTTCCTCCCTTGACTTACACTCAGGTTATTACCAAGTTCGGATCAACCCTAAGGATGTTTACAAAACTGCCTTTGTTACGCCATATGGACAATACGCATGGCGTGTTATGCCGTTCGGTCTCACAAACGCACCTGCAACGTTTCAGCACTTGATGAATCACATTTTTCGGGCACTACTCAACGGCTCTGTGGTCATATACTTAGACGATATCTTGGTTTTCTCGCGTACCGTCGAGGAACATCAGCAACACTTACGTGAGGTTTTAGAGATTCTCCGCGAACATCAGTTAGTGGCAAAAGCCAAAAAATGTTTCTTTTCCAACGGGAACTTCAGTTTTTGGGACATATCTTCAGCGCCGATGGCATCTTACCCAATCAGGACAAAATCGAAGCTGTTAGAAAATGGTCTCCAATTACTACTAAGCGTCAAGCCCAAAGTTTCCTCGGTTTAACGAACTTTTACAGGCGCTTCATTAAGAATTACTCTCGTTACACTAGCTGCATTCACAATTTCATCGCGGGTAAAGAGTCCTGGACCTCACATCACGAGGCTATGCTTGCCGCTTTGAAAAAAAAAACTCACTACCGCATCAGTTCATATCCTTCCCAATCCCGCGCACGATTATGCGGTCTATACGGATGCGAGCGATACGTACATGGGTGCTGTTCTTCACCAAGTCGATATCAACAACAAACTACTCGGTGTGGTCGCTTATGAATCCAAGAAATTTGACAAGGCCAAACTCAACTACCCGGTTCGGGAAAAAAGAATTTTTTGCAGTGTTGCAGGCTTTACAAAAATGGCGTCACCTTCTTCTCGACAAAAGGTTTATTCTCTACACAGATCACGAATCACTAAAAAACATTACAGACACAAGCGACTCCATCGAAGAGACTCATTCGCTGGCTATTTTTTTTTTTCAGGAATATAACATTGACATTCGCCATATTAAGGGCCAGTTCAACGTCGTGGCCGATTGGCTCAGCCGTAAAGACATTGATTTACACATTGCGATTCTTCGCGCGACGGGAGTGGCCACTTCGAACGATACTAAACTTCTTCATCTCAACTACACCCGTCTTCAATTTACGGCTGACCCTGAAGCTATCGATAGACTTCGTACAGAGTACACCACCGTCGACACTTTTGCGACAATTTATGACATTTTATCAAACAACAAACCTTGGCCCTCGAAACTCAAGCATCGGCTACAAAAATACGCGATTCACGACGGACTTCTTTACTACTCCATCACCAGACGAGATTACCCACGTTTATGCATACCGGACCATTCGCACGTTCGTGCTTAAGCAAGCACATGATTCTTGAGTTTCGGGACATCGTGGCAATTGCAAAACCTACGAACTAGCTGCTCGCCAATATTATTGGCCTGGACAATACGGTATATGTATGAGGTATGTACAGAGCTGTGATCAGTGTCAACGCATTAAAGCTGACAGGCAAGCCAAAGTGGGACTCCTTACACCACTTGAGGTCCCTCTTGAACCGTGGCAGGAAATTACCATGTATTTCGTTTCGGGATTCCCCTTGAGTCTCGGTTTTGACCGAGTACTTGTGGTGGTCGACCGACTTACCAAAATGTCGCATTTCATGTCACACGAAGTTAACGGCTCACGAGGCGCTAGACTACTACTGCAACATGTGTTTCTGCTCCGCGGTTTTCCCGCATCTATCGTCAGCGACCAAGACGTGCTTTTCACTCGGAAAGTATTCCAAGCTTACATGAAACAGTGGGGTATAAACTCGCATTTTTTCCACCGTTGAACACCCTGAAACAGATAGTCAGTCTGAAAGAACCATCAATACTTTACGAGAACTATTACGTACAGCGGTCCGTCCTCGACTCAAGAACCATCCACCATGGCCCGAGCTTCTGTCCATGTTCGAATTTGCCTATAACAATAGTGAGCATACGGCTATCAAGTGCACCCCATTTTACGCGAACTATGGACATCACCCACGACTCCCACTATGCCTCCCTGCTAAACCCACCATCACGCATCGTAAATTGGACTATTTTGACAATGGCGAGGTGTTTGCGTCGCTTCAACACGCGATCCACATGCAGGTTCGGGATGCTCTCGCAGAATCTCAAGAAGCGATGCGGAATCAAGTCGACAAACACCGACGAGACGTCGTTTTTCAGGTGGGGGAGAGCGTGCTCGTGCACCGAGACAAGATGTACTCGAGTCAGTCGGGCACTAGGTTCTACAATAAGTATTTGGGTCCATTCAAAGTGATAGAAGCTTATGGGGATAACGCGTACAAAGTACACATTACGGCACTACTGTCAAAGAGACCAACGGCAGACAAAACATTTAATGTCACCAGTTTAAAGAAGTATAATGCGAAGGTTAACGACTTTGAACGTCCTCCACCAACATCCATGGACGAGATACTCCAGAACCCGGAACAGGTTGTACATATAAAGAAAGCGACCAGTGACCTGGTAACTCTCCAGTGGCGAGGTTCTACATTCCCTGTCGTGATAACCCTAGATCAGTACAAGCGGTTCAACAGATCGACGCGCGCATTCCTAGAAAAGTTATATAACTTCCGTAACCCAGGAGGCACGGCTTTCCATACTCCGCGCGCGGACGCATCGAACACTAGCTCGACAGACATCCTGGAAGAACCTCGACAACAAACAGTTTGAGGACAAACGGACTTCTAAGGAGGGGCGAGTGTTACGAAGTATACACGAACCAGGTTCTAGACCTGGCCGTTGCGCGGAAGTAGGCTCGAGGTAGTGCATCGAGAGTACGGATGGTAATCCGCACGACCTGGCACGTCGAGGGTATTTCCCGGAACGTCGAATCTGAACTGTAGTCTAGATAGCAAGCTACTTTAGGCCTAATCTCCCTAATAATACACACACACCACACGGTCTACGCCAATTCTCATTTGCTTCCTCAAAGATAAAAACCCCACCAAAAAAGGGTCTTTTGTTATTTGGCCATTTAAAACCAAGCAATACCCCTGAGAATTATGATCGATTGTGGAGAATCGATTTGGCGACTTTTACACCAGAAAATGGCGGATTAGCCAGATATCTGGGAAATAGGCATAACGACACCCACAGAGACACACTTGCAACATGCTGCAAGTTCAGATATATTATAAAGTCGATATATTTAAAATGCGAACGGGGTAAATTGTATAATTCTCTATTACCATGAAAGGTTTTTTAGAAAAACGTCAATTGGCGATGAAGAATCGCCGTGATTTCTGGATTGCTGGTATTGGAGGGTGGAGAATTGCGAGCAAGCAGTGCTGGTGTATAGTGCCTTTTAGAATCCTCATAGTGTGTTAATTAGTGTAGTGTATTAATTAGTGTACTATATCAATGAATACAGTAAAAGCACTTTAGCGGCATGAGCTATTTACATGGGATTTTATGAAATTATCGAGGTTATCCATTTATCGAGCTTTTTTGAACCCATCTTATGGGTATCATTTAAGGATTTTGGGGAAATAAATTGTTGATAGTTATGTTCTCTGGCGTAAGTAGTATACTTATGAATATTTTACGAGAAAAAAACTTCGCTTAAAACCGTCAAAATCCGGTTTTAAAAAAAGATCGTTTAATCATGTTCGCTTGAATTGCACATTAGAAATGTAAAAACCCGCAAAATCATGTTTTTCGGATACAAGTAAGTACCAAACTTGTGGTTATGTTTAATAACTACCCAGTTTTTCCCCAAAAGTCCAGGGAACTATTCTGGTGGTATTTTAACATGAGGATTATCGATTCTCAGTGGTGTGTAAATAAGGGTTTCAATCCGTTGTAGAGCGTTTGAATTAAAGTGACATGCAGCTACGATGCTTTTACTGTATATCCACTCCAGTCAACACTGTCTGACGGCAGCGTTGTTAACCGTCGCTACTTTTATAATACTTGCCCGAATTTCGCGGTATTAGGATTTATTTGTCCAAAATACCATCGCTACTTACTACTTTTATGCTGGAGGAATTTCGACCACGACAGATAACACGTCTATTGGGTAGGTCACCATGCTTATTAACTTACTACACCTTGCATAGTTCCAGGGGAGCAAACGTGTGGTACTACATTTTTTAGAACGCAGTGACGTACTATACATTATTGTATTGATGTATTGATGTCTAGTATCAACTCCTTAGTGAGTTATCTATATTTCCGGGATATATTTCCCTCCGGCGCTCGACGACCAGGTACGCATGCGCCCATCCATCATCGGTCATTCTTTTTTGTGCACTCGCCCATGTAATTGAACCGTGTCACTGGCGGCATAGTCCATCCTTACTTCAGTCTTGTGTCAGCATCCCGAAGGTAAAAATTACAAGTCTCAGCTTGACTTTAGAAACTTATTTTGATACGAAATGGGATCTAGTTTTTGTGGCCTAAAACGAATCTACCATCTCGAATGGGTCTTCCTTACCGTGCAAGAGGTCGATGGCACAACCTGATATTTCTTCCAAACGAGTTAACTGTCTTTCAGAAAACACTCTCCCCATATCGGCATAGCCATCCCAAGTGTCGAACTTATAATTATTTTCGCACCAAAAAAGTCATAGCATTCCACGGGACCACCTGGACGGTTTTCCGTTGGTTTCCGTTGGTTTCCGTTGGTTTCCGTTGGTTTTCGGTTGTTATCGATGCAGACACTGGAAACATCATGGAATTTCCCTGCTTTTGTTTCCACCAACCTCCGATGAAAACCCAAGTATTAGTATTTTTTTTATAGAATCATCATATTACTGGACGTTATTGTCAGAATGTCTCAAACACCCCTACCAATAACGGTAGCGACGCCACTTTCGCTACTTTCGCTACTGCGTTTTGCGAATCGATTAACGTAAAAAGTCGTGGCCAAAAAGGCAATTTTCACGGAAATTCCAATTTTTTTTTTAAAAAAATCTACACCACCCACCAACACAATCCCCCAAACCCACAAAATCCCCACCAACCCCTTTGTGTGCATTTTTACACCCACCCACCCGTCTCTTCAGATAACAGTGGGGCTTCCTGCAGGACAAGCCTCCAGAGAGATGAGTAGTGAGATTTCACCATCTTGGTTTTCCCGAACCCTCCTTATCTCACCACAACACTCCCCCCCACACCATGAGGAACTTGGTGCTTTTGAATAAAGGACAGATTCTGCCGGAATCGCTCACGTACCCGGACCTCACGCCCGTAGAGTCGGTGTTTGATGCGGTTTCCGACACCGTAACCGTGGTGCTCTCGTCCCGCGACAGTCACATGGTCGAGGTGCAACAATTCATGAAGAATGGCCAGGTCCAAGTGTTGGCGTCGTTCCCTGCGCCCGAGGCCGGCATCCTCTCCTTCAACCACTTTGCCGACGCCGCGCTTTTGGTGTTTGTGTTTGCAAACGGAGACATTATTACTGCACAGTACGACGCCAGTGGGCCCGATTCCGACACCACCGGCGTGGAGATCGTGGGGCTGATCGATACCGGGTTGCTTGCGTCATGCTGGTCGCCCGACGAGGAGCTGTTGGCCATCTTGACCCGAGACATGAAGCTCTTGTTGCTCCTGCGTCTTTTCGAGCCCATCTCCGAGCGTCTGCTTAACCCCGACGATATCAGGGTGGCCGACGCCAAACACGTTTCCGTGGGCTGGGGAACCGAGGAAACCCAGTTCAAGGGCAAGGGCTTCAAGGCGCTCGAGCGGGAGCGCGACGCCATCAAGCACGCCGGCGCGTTGGACTTGAAGGAGGACTCCGAGTTGCGCGACCCCACGGTTGCCCCGACCCAACGAGGCACCACGTCGGCGTTTGATGCCAACACGGTGAAAATCAGCTGGCGAGGCGACTGCGAGTACTTTGCCGTGTCCACGCGCGAAGACGCGTTTGTGGAGTCCACCCACGAGCTCATTCCACGCCGAGTCATCCGCGTGTTCAACCGAGAGGGCGAGTTGGACTCTGTTTCGGAACCCGCCGACGGCTTGGAGCACAACTTGGCCTGGAGACCCTCGGGCTCCTTGCTTGCGTCCACCCAACGCTTCACCGATGCCGACGGCGACGATATCTTGCAGGTTTCGTTCTACGAGAGAAACGGCTTGAGGCACGGCGAGTTCAACACCAGACTCAACCCGTTGGACGAGTCCGTGGTCAACATGGAATGGAGCTGCAACAGCGAGATGTTGGCGTTCCACCTCAAGGACCGCGTCCAGATCTGGACCACCAAGAACTACCACTGGTACCTCAAGCAAGAGCTTTTCGTCAATGGCGCCGTCCCCACAAACGAGGTGTCCTTCATCAAATTCCACCCGGAAAAGCCCCTACAGTTGATGGTGGGCACCTCCCAAACCGGTATTCTCATGTACAACTTTGCCCACAAGATTGCCTCGGGCCCCACCGTCACCGGCAACGACATTGGAATGACGGTGGTGATTGACGGGACTGAGGCCAAAATCACGCCCTTGGGCGTTGCCAACGTGCCCCCACCTATCGCCTATAGGGAGTACGACTTCGAGGCCCCGTTATCTGACGTTGCCGTGAACAGCGCAAACAACGTGTTTGCCATGTGCACCAGCACCAGCGACGTGGTTGTGTGCTCGATTTCCGTTGACGAAATGAAGCAGGGCAAACAGCCGCAAATCCTGAAAATCCTCCCCGCCGTCTCGTCTGCCGAGTTGGTCAAACAAGTGTGTTTCATCGAAGACTCCATCTTGGCGGTGTTGGTGGATACCCCTGGCGCCTCTCGCGTTGTTCTCTATGACGTCACCGACATCGAAGTTCCTATTGCGTCCTGTGAACTCAGCGCAAGGGCCGTTTTGCTTAAGTCCAGGGCGGATTTCAACACCGCCGTGGCCGAGTGCATCGACGGCTCGCTCTTTGAGGTTTCCGGAGTCGGGGCGATTTCCTATTTGGCCAAGTTCCCGCTTTTGTGCCACGACTTCGAGGTTGCAATGGTCAGTGGCGAATTTGCGCTCGCCCCGGTTGCGCTCGGTGTCTCCAGCAACGGCAAATTGTTTGGCAATGACACTCATCTTGCCAGCGGAATCACCTCCATCAAGGTCACCCAGGACCACCTTGCTGTGACCAACGCCCACTCGCAAGTGTGTTTTTTGCATTTGAAGAACGTACTTGACCCCTCCACCTTTTCGTTTCTCCAAAACCAAGATGCCACGGCGGACGAGCGGGTCCGGCAAATCGAACGAGGCTCCATTTTGGTGTCGTGCATCCCCTCGAAATACTCCGTGGTGTTGCAGGCCCCAAGAGGTAACTTGGAGACCATCTGCCCCCGAATCATGGTCCTTACTGGAGTGAGACACTTTATTTCTTCGCTTGACTACAAGAGGGCATTTGTTGCGTGTCGGACGCATCGTATCGACTTGGATTTACTCTACGATTACGACCCAACGTTGTTCCACAACAACGTGGAGCTTTTCATCAAGCAGATCGCGAGAACCGACTACTTGGACTTGTTTGTGTCTTGTTTACACGAGGAGGATGTCACGAAAACGAAGTATAGAGATACTTTGATTGAGGCTGCCGCTCTGGGTGGTGCTTTGGGTGCTTTGGGTGCTTTGGTGCTTTGGGTGCTTTGGGTGCTTTGGGTGCTCTGGGTGCTCCTGGCTTGGATATCGCCAAGTTATCTCTCCAGCAAGCTGACGCGGAGCCAGTGAATGGCCCCAGAAAAATGATCATCAACAAAGTGGAGGTCAGAGTATCTTCTAAAATCAACAAGATTTGCAATGCGGTGCTTGATGTCTTATCTGGCCCAGAATACGAGTCGCAGTACTTGCAAACAAGAGTCACTGCTTACGCGTGTCAAGCCCCTCCCAATTTAGCGGGGGCTTTATCGCTCATCAGCTCGTTGAAGAATGAAGACGAACAAGAGAAGGCCATCACCCATTTATGCTTCCTCCTGGACGTCAACAAGTTGTATGACCATGCGTTGGAATTATACGACGTGAAAATGGCGTTGAATATTGCTCAGAAATCGCAGAAGGATCCAAAGGAGTACTTGCCCTTCTTACAGAACCTTCACGTGCAAACTCCGTTGCGCAAACAATTCTTGATTGATGATTACTTGAAATATTATTCCAAGGCTTTGGGCTGGTTGAATGACCTTGGCAACGACGCTGTCGATGAGTTGGATGACTATGTGGTGAAACACAGTCTTTATAAGGATGCTTTGGCTATTTACAGGTACGACGACGAGAGAAACAAACAAATCTTGGCACTCTATGCCGAACACCTTCTTGACGAGAAGAAGTACAACGAGTCCGGAGTGATTTTCGAGTACCTAGGATCCAAGGAAAAGGCGCTTGAAAGCTTTGTTTTGTGCAAGAGATGGAAAGAGGCCCTTGCCATTGCACAGTCACTCTCCAACAAAGAGCTTGTCACTTCCACCGCCGAAAGATTATCCAGTATGCTTGTGGATGACCACAGGTACTCTGAAGCCGCCGCGGAAATCGAGCTCAGAATCCTCAACAACGTGGAGGAGGCGGTCAAACTTCACTGCAAGAGCTACCACTATGATAGTGCCATTCTCTTGGCCATCGAACAGGGCCAAGCAGAACTTATCCAAAGCACCGTTGATGTGCAGCTCGACGAAGGATTCGGAGTGATTGCCGAGCTTCTTGCCGATTGCACCAGCCAGGCCAATTCACAGTTGAGAAGATTAAGAGAGTTGAGACAAAAGAAGGAGGAGGATCCTTACGCCTTCTACGGAATCCCAAACGACGATTTGGACACCCCCGACAACGTGTCAGTGGCCGCGTCGGAAACATCTACCACTCCGTCGTTCTTCACCAAGTATACTGGCAAAACGTCAGGAACAGCCAAGACTGGAGCGTCCAGAAAGACATCCAAGAACAGAAAGAGGGAAGAAAGAAAGCGTGCCAAGGGCAGAAAGGGCACCATCTACGAAGAGGAGTACCTCATCAAGTCCGTCGGAAGATTGGTGGAAAGATTGGACCAGACCGAGGCCGATGCATTGCGGTTGATTGAAGGTTTGGTCAGAAGACACAAGATGCAACAGGCTTACCAGATACAACATAACTGGGGCAACCTCACGACGTTTTTGAAGGACAACATCGCGGAAATTCACAACATGAGCGAGAAGGACCGCGAGAGAATCGACGACAATGGCGAGGTGTACCTCATCGACGAGATTCCGCCTCCCTCAATCAGAGAGTTCCCCAAGTTGGAGATGTTGGACTACTAGAATGGCGGGGGGAAAACGGGGTTGGGAGTTTTTCACTGTTTACGGTCGAGCAAATCACGAAAGCTCAAGAACGCGTTCCGGAGTCCGTCCGTGCATGCCATTTTGCGGCTGGTGCTATGGCATATATGCTTCAGGGATAAGTTGCGAGCCTCGCCATGGCCCACGGCATCCACCACTGTACCGTCGCCAAGCGTGATGCGCACCGTGGCAGTCTGGGACATGGAAAAGGAGGAGTTTTCGTCGTCGAAGTCGTGGTGGTCCACGTGGCAGTGTAGGATTTGCGACGACCACCCATTGAAGCCAAACGACTCGTTGACCATATTGATGAGAAATGCCGACAGAACGGAGCTGACACCGTACTTGCCTACGCCTCGGGACTCGCGTCTTTCGAGAACAGACTCGAGACGGGCCTGGAACGTGCCGATCTTCATTTTGGCCCATGGCGACAACAGAGGTTCGGCGAGCTCGGGTTCGGAGTCGGAGGTTTGTTCGAAAAGGGAAAGATCTGGAAAGAGCGTTGTTTCGGTCGTTGTTTCGGTCACCATGTCATCGTCAGAGTCTTGGATGGGCCTGTAGAGTCTTGGATGGGCCGCGTGGAGTCTTCGATGGGCCGCGCAGAGTCCATCTCATGAGGTGTTGGTGAATGAAGAAAGGCGTTTGGCAAGAAAAACAGGACTTTGAGTTGGTGATAAGCGGTGTCCTGCACACAACCGGGCATCCTTTTCGGGAACCCCAACAGTGCCAGAAATGTTTGTAAAATAGTGAAGTCTGGATAAACAATGATAATTTATTGACGAGTGCGTGGCAATTTCCTGGGAAACACGTTTATATAATCGATGTAGGGTGAACGGTTCTTGAATCTTGTCTAGATTCCACCGGGCTATCAATGGGAGGTACGGGTGCTCCATGGGTTATTGGCCCTTCTTTTCTTACATCATGTTCAGTCACAGTACCATTATGAATTGGGATTACATTATCATTTTGGCAATAATGTGATATATAGTTCCGACTATCATAATATGTTTTGTTATTAATTACAAGTATTTCCCATGCATCCGTGCATTGGACTTGCCGAGGACAAATGACTGCACCACTGTTACGGCCCGAGGCTTTCATCACTCAAGTCACCCAATTTGGACAAATTTATTGAGCTTTTTACTCGCAGGGATACTTGAAAGCTTTTCACTGTAACATCCACAAATATGCGGATCATTTTGCCTCGTGGTGTTCCATATCAGACGAGTCCTGGGGGGTTTAACCGGGCACGTTGTAATGTTTAGGAGGGCAAATCTCGATAATCTCCGAGTTGCTGGTGTACCCGAAATCCTCATCAACCTTTGGCAGGCTTTACCAGTAGGTATGCCAAGGCTGGCGAAAACCCCGTTTGGTCGTTTTCCGGGACGATAATGGCTTTTTTGAAATCTTTTGTGCTACGTTCCCAGTTTGTCCATGGCCCTCTTCAGAATAGCACCAGAAGTGGATTCCTGGCACCCCTCGAGTTGAGAATCGCCTAGATTTTGACCCCGCCAGGCAATAAAGTGTGTAGGTTTCCCCCTAAACACCTCACCGGCGAGAAGAGAGACTCCTGTGGTGACTGCTAATCTTATTTTGGCACCTTTGGACATTTTGTGCATCTGAATTCATTGGTGTATTAATTATGTACTTAGACATATACGCCCCCACTTGTATGAAGCCTTTTTGGTGGTTAGATCAGCCTTTATTGAAATTCTTTTTAGTATGATCATGACAATAGAAACAAGTGAATTGGGGTTATACCCCCTCTGGTTGGACCAACTCGTTTTCTTCATTGGCTATAGTCAAAGCACGAAAGTGCCAGCAGCTTGGTGAAAAGAGTTCCCAAATAAGTCATAATACACAGCAGAAGACTTCCATAGTCTTATGATCTATGATCTTTTCTGATATATCCAACACCCCTATAATGGGCGGTGATTCAACTCGATCTCACCTCCCCCGAATAAAACAACCGACGGCAAGGCTCATAGTATTCCTAAAGATGTAGAAGAGGCTTAAGTGTGCTGGTGGATGCTGGAATTTCCGTAGACGAAAAATGCTACGTGATAGTAGTTTGCATCAAACTGAGTCCATGAAATATAGTGCCACGGTGCACCCCCAGGGTTTCATCAAAGCTGGCCCGTTTGTTCGGGTGTCTGGCTGAAGTATATTAATATATTATGCACATTTAACTATTAACCAACAACACTGCGCTCAAGAACTCCCCATTTTTCGAAACCTTTGGTCATGAGATGCTACTGTCAGAATAGTTCCTACCAGGGGGTGGGTTACTACCCATGAAAAGTGCCAGGAATGGGTTCTTATCCTCGCTATAGTGGTGAGTCATTTCTTGGGAAAGAATCATCGCTTTCCAACGCCAAAAAGGCTTAGGAAGAGTTTTGGTGCACGTAATAAACTCCAGCCGAGTGTTTCTCATTTCAGAGTGGGGTACTTATCAAGGCATTGAAACACTGGGAGGAGTACTTGGTGGTAAAAGAAAGAACACACACTGTCAGGTAGACCAAGCGTCGAATGAATGGAACGCGCTAGAGGCTTTCTGAGAAACCACCCAGAAGTGTTTTCCTAAAAAAGTCTTGTTATCCCAAAAGGGCTTATCTCGCATTGGTTTGAAAGCACCTACCTCTGGATATAAGAACCCCGGGTATAAGACCCCGGTACGCTTCTGCCCTGGACTTTACTAGGACGTCTATTTTTACTTCTGTTATGCTCAATATACCGATGGTTTGCCACTTTACTGAGTACTATTATTACCACATACCACACACAGCCGACACATATCTGAACCACCAAGAAGCAAATTCAGTTGCCCCATTGAGGAATGGGTCTAGACCACGCAAGTATGACCAGTAATTCAGCCAGTGTCACCAGCTGTAAAGAGTATATCTTCCTTATCAACACGTATACTTACTGTCAAAAGAGCACCAACTAAGAACCCAGCCACGTTATGCTGGACACCCTTTGGCTTTCCTGTTGATCCTGAAGTGTACAACAAGAAGAAAGGGTCCTCAGCGTTCGCAGTTGGAGGGTAGTAAAACCGAAAGACCTTGGAATAAAAGTATAAGTGCTGTGGAAGAAAGCCGCCCAAATGTAGAAGTAGGATCGAAAGCATACAGAGATATTGGTCCACGCAAAATATACTTATCTGCTTGGACATATAAACAGGCGAAGCCTAAGCTTCTGGTGGTATCATTACAGGTTCAGAAGATTTAGCGGTAGTGGCCAGACTCCAAATGACCAATGCACCAATAGATGCTGAGCTTGGGTCTTTTGGGGTGTTTAGTTTAATATTTTTAATTATATGGTGTGACATGTACCTAGGAGAAATGTAGTACTGAACTAATTGCATGGAAGAAAGGAGAGAGGAGCTCCATGATTACGACTCCACGATTAAGAACCCACCATGGGAATGGCATTCATTCCATATGCTACGGAAGGGGTCTGAAGAAATCCCCAGTCTTTCTACCAAAGTCACCAGAATTACTAAGCAGCTCCAACAGTTGCCACGCTTTCTGAAGCGAACTGAGTGCGTTGTTGGGATGAAACACCCGTACATCTGGCTAGGGGTCGGGCAAACCACCATACCGAAACGAGCACGGAACCCCATAATTCTGACAAATGATGGATTTTTCGTGTGCGCAACATCAGCCCAAAACCGGCGGATAAACAACATTTCCCAAAAAGACATTTTTGGATGCCTGAATGGCACCGTGGGGCAGCGGCTATATGCAGGCCACCAAGGCCACCGCCCCAGAATTTGCAGATCCCCAGGCATGTTATCCATTGTCAAAGCAAGTAAAGTTGTTCCATATAGTGGGATCTGGGAACCAAAGGTGATAATCACATTTTAGTGTTGTAAGATTGCTTGGTAATTTTGCCCAATAAGGAATCTCCCCAGGGCATACTGCAGAATGTTGTTGGGTTGATATTCACCCTCGGACTATTTCCGATACCGAAGTAGGAAATGCGTAACTGCCAGGGTTTGGCGCAGACGAAAAAATCCGGGGGGATTTCTCCGACGCCGGATTATCTCCGGATTATTTGTCAATATTTTTACCTTTTTTAAAGCACTCCGTATAAGGCCACTGTATGATTGTTTATAAAAACTGGATAATTGTTTATAAAAAACATTCTATATTTAGAAACACCAACACAAAAGTTCCCGGAAACTTCAACTGCCGAAACTTCAACTCCCGGAAAGTTTAATTCCCGAAAGGTATTCCTGAAAGGCATTCTCAAAGTAGTTCCGGGGTCCGGAGTTTAGGGGCAGGGCATGGAAGATGTTGGAAACCGTGCCGTGCGCTTCTTAGTAAGCAAGTATTTTGCATGCACTCACGGCGCAGTTACTTCTCCGCTGCCGGTTGCCATACGTAGTTGCTCTATATAGTTGCTGTATATAAACCATTGCCATTGCCGGGAAAATGACACTGTTCTCCATATTTGGATACTCAATCACCCCGCAATAAATACTCTCGCCCTCTATCATAATGCCTTCGAAGATCGTTCTTGAAACTCCTCCATCCGGCGCCGTCAACTTGGCGTGGGGCCAAAGCGACTCCACGTTCAAGTTGGTCGATGCCGAGGTGCCCGAACTCAAAGACGGCGAGTTGAAGGTCAAGACTTTGTATCTCTCCAACGACCCCACCCAAAGAATGTGGATCGGGGCCAACCAGGACGCCAAGAGAGCATACATGCCGCCCATTTTGAAGGGCGATGCCGTCAGAAGCTTGGGTTTGGCCGAGGTGCTCGAGTCCAAGTCGGACAAATACGCCAAGGGCGATGTCGTGAGTGCCTTGCTCAGCTGGGCCAACGAGCTGGTCATTCCCGAGGCTACTGTCAGCACCAAGATCGACAAGTCTCTTCCATACGAATGGTACTTGTCCACCATTGGGCTCACGGGGTTGACTGCTTACTTCGGCTTGAAGAAAATCGGCCAGTTGAAGGAAGGCCAAACCGTGCTTATCTCCGCCGCCTCGGGTGCGACGGGGTCCATGGCCGTGCAACTCGCCAAGCACCTCTTTAAGGCGTCCAAGGTGGTTGGTCTTGCCGGGTCCGACGACAAGTGCAAGTGGGTGGAGTCGTTGGGCGCCGACTTCTGTGTTAACTACAGAGACGCCGACTACCAGAAGAAATTGGACGACTTCAT
This sequence comes from Metschnikowia sp. JCM 33374, assembly GCA_005406065.1. Classification (NCBI taxonomy): domain Eukaryota; kingdom Fungi; phylum Ascomycota; class Pichiomycetes; order Serinales; family Metschnikowiaceae; genus Metschnikowia; species Metschnikowia sp. JCM 33374. The sequence continues at coordinate 39,823 of BIMT01000091.1, forward strand.
TGGCGATGACCACTTTGACGTTTACTACGACAACGTTGGAGGAGAAATCTTGGACTACGCCTTGAGACGTGTCAAGAGATACGGCCGCATCATTGCATGTGGTGCTATTTCCGGCTACAACGACAAATCCAAGATGCAGATCAACTCGTGGGCGGAGATTGTCAGCAACCGTTTGACTGCCCAGGGCTTTATTGTGTTTGACTTTTTCTCCGAGTTCCCCGAGGCCGTCAAGGAGATTGTGGCCACAATCAAGAGCGGAAAGGTGACTGCCGACGGAGGCGTGCACGTTGAGGACTTGTCCAAGTTGGACCAGCCTCTTGAGAAGGTTCCTGAGGTGTGGCACAAGTTGTTTACCGAGGAGAAGCCTCAGGGTAAGTTGTTGACCAAGTTGGTTTGATTGCGGCGGTGCAGTAAGTACAAGAAAATAGGAAAAGTGTTTTTTTTTTTGAAGTTTTGCTGTAGACCATGTTTACTAAAAGGGTCGTTTATGTGAAAATCCTTGCTGTCTTCTGGAGTTGAGTTAGATTAGTGTCCTTTGTAAATTATGTTTGCACAAGTTGACTGTTCCATGGTTTACTTTTGGCCTAGATATGTCTCGGCGTGCAGTGCCACTATACTTAGTTCTGAACCCACGAGTTTCCAATTGCCATTTTCTGATAATGTCTGCTGTTCTTTGCCCCAAAACCCCCTCTAACTGCGTCCTAAACTCGCAATTGGGCTCACTGCCGTTACAAGTACGTCTCAAATCTTTTATGTATTAAACACCATAATGCCACAGAAAAACAGCCAAAAAACAGCCAAAAAACAGCCAAAAAAACAGCCAAAACTGAACAATTATAAAAGAGTGAGACAGGCTTAGTTGCGTAAGCCTGACTACAAGGTCTATAGACCATTAAGGCGCAAGCGGTAGAGGCGTGGAAAACTCTCGTTTCCACCTTGAAAGATCGGCGAAAGGGTGTCCAATATCTCGTCAGCACACCAGCGGAGTGGCATAAGTTGGCAATAACTGCAGAGGAGTCGATTCATGATGAAAAAATCGAGTTTATATTCCGAGCAATGCCTCCTAATCCGAGTAAGGTCCGAGAAATGGCAGATTCATTACTCGCATTTCACGAAGAAGTTCCAGTTCAACACTTTGGAGAATATTGGGCAAACCACAGCTTATAACGATATAAATATCCCACCACCAAGTATACCGGGCGTCATGACTCCAAAAATGCGCGATTTTAAGATAAAATGGTTCCCGAATATTGCCTTAAAGAGGTGAACTACGCGACCGGAACTTATCACTTTAACATCGACGCGATATTCATAGCTTTGATGAGACAGGATTAGGAGCAAGTGAAATTACTAAAAATGTGTCAATTAAAAAGTATCTTTGCAGTAGAGCAGTTAACCATCCGGAAATCGGGAGTGGCGGGCTGTAAGGTGCTGCGGGGAAAAAGTCACCACCATTCGTCCTTTTCAAAGCAGCCAGGTTTATTTTTGCTCGCAGTAAAAACCTCCCTAAAGACTCGACATTTGAAGTGAGCCCTAAGCGGGAGACTCATGACCCCATCGGAATGTATTGGCTGCTCAAACACGTCTTCCCATTGACAACTAGTCCCATGAAAGGACAATACCACCGTTTGATCTTTGAAGCCACCAAACCGCTGAATTTGAAGAGAAACAAACCCGACGAACGGAATCTAACGTTCATAATAAGTTTGCAATAACATACTTTATAAACCTAGTCAGGAAAATGGAAATCAGATGTTAATATAGATATACCAAAATCTAGACTAGAAACAATCCCTCTACACAACCATTAGTATAACTATTATGTGAATCAATATTATAATGTGTTATAAAGTTCTCATAGTCACAATTATATGCAAATAAAGACATGGTTTGACATACTTTATCACATTTTTGTTTATTGTTTTAAAAATTGTGGCAGAACCATGAAGTGAAATAGGATACATTTTAGAAATATTATTGGAGTCTGGTTCAAGAAATCAATTTGGAGTTTTTGAAGATGGATATAGTGTTAATGGAAAAAGTGATAGAGATATAATAAGAAAATTTAAAGACACGTATATAGATACAGCTAGAAGTACTAAAAAAGGGGAAGATTAATGAAAGATTTAGTAAATATTGGAGTAACAAAACATAGGAGATTCTTTAGACAACTTTATAAAAGATTTGAATTTTGGTGATTTTAAGAAAAATCTTAGAGGTTTCATCGTAACGTTAAACTTTACTAAAAATAAATTCAATGCATCAGTTGTTCAAGGGACAGAACACGAAGAAGTGATACGGATGATTAAAGAAACGAAGGAAGAAATCATAGATTCACTCAGGGCACAATGAGCTTTTAGTGAAGCGTACCATGAAGAATGCCACCAGGGAAATATTGAAAGAAATGGAGGAATAATGGCCAGGGGGCCACAAGGGTAAACCACCCAGAAGCCCGTGCCGTGCCAGAGGTAGAAACCATATATTAAATGTCACATTCATATACCACAGTAGCTATACCGACGCCGTTCCATCCTCACAGACACTCTTACCCATCAACACAACATGATCCGGTTGGATCGTCCGGTCTGATACATCCGGAGATGTGATTGAAAGTGCTTCACCTCGTTTGAGCTGCATGTTTGCTGGTGGGTTTGCTGGTGGGTTTGCTGGTGGGTTTGGGGTGCTATTTGGGATTCTGCCATGCATTCTTTGGACACAGTGAAGACGAGGACAACATGCATTCTGCCGTTCACCCCCAAAAGAGACATCATGAGGGTTGCCCCAAATCAAAGCATATACCACAATAGTAGAAGCTGAAAGCCCGAGGAATCCAATTATAGCCCAATGGCCGAGCCCTCATAATGGACGTATCTCAGGAGTAATCAAATTTCGTAAGATCAAAGAAAACATGATGGAATATCACCCGCAGTGAAAACACTCCACCATTAGCAATAGGGAGCCCCCTTGACCTCTCTAAGCAAGCCATGCCACGGGCCCTCCCTCAGTATACCCTACAGCGGCACAATATGGCTGACCATTAAGTGAAGCGTACTATCTGCCTGGGCTAACTGGCCCTCAAACATCAACTCCACACTAAGAGGCACCCGCCTCAAGGTTTTATATATCTTTTCCCAGTTTCTCAACACTCGGAAAAAGCGCAATAACATGGAAGCGTAGTCCTTGATTTTGGGATCAGGAATGCCGTGCGAATCCCGCAACGCCAAAAGCATGACATTGAGTTGGATCACGCAGCGCACGAGGTGGTGGTCTCTTCCACCAAGATTATAGAACTTTAGGCTCTCGCTGGCGTGGAACATGGTATGGAACGTGTGGTTGGCGTATTTATACTGAAGGTAGATGTCCTTGTTGTAGGGAGCCACGCTTCGGACAACTTCGCCTACATCGGTAAGTTGCTTGCAAATGGGTTTCATCACCAAGTCAAACCCTTTGCTATCGAAGCCCTTAGCACTCAAAAACGACATCAACCGGCGGGAAATCCACTCCAACACTTCGGCGGCATCAGCAGTCATGTTTTGCACGGCAACCAAGTCTCGTTTGTCCATAAACCCCCCTTTTTCATTGCCTATCTGGTCATTTGTGGCTGGATCAAGAGCGACGCGGCTTTGGGCTAAACAGGGAGGTGGTGGCAGGTTAAAAACACACGTAGAAGTGACTGCCACCGACGTAATGACCGAGGCGAGTGTTACAAGTACGAAAAAAGCCAGGTGAACTTTCATAGCTAGAGGTGAGTGGATTTAACCCTTGAGGTGGCCAAGAAAGACCAATATTAGCCCGTGGGCCGGGTTTTATACTGATGTTCCTGAGGGATTTCGCCATCAGCCGAAGTGTTGAGTCTTGGCTGTGGGAATAATTGAGCGTGCTTAGAGTATGGAACCCAAGGGGGTTCGAACTGGAACGGTATGTGTTCCTCACAGGCCCACGAGGTATCCCTACTGCGCTTCGAATTGAGTGAGTTTTGAACTAAATGCTCAAAAAGAGACAAGTTCTACTCAATAAGTATATTGCGAGGAGAAGAAATGTTGGGGTGAAATTTAGAAACCATATATCTCAAAAAGACAAGGGGTTGGCTATTGAGGCTGGGGGCTGGTTGTTGAATACCATGAGAGTTCTATAAAGCAGAAATGTGCCGCTAGTATAGATTCTACTAGCACTTGCCTAGTAAGTCGGGCGCATTTCATGCAACGTTTTCTGAGTAGACGGGCGGAGTCATAATACAGGCGGGAATATCAATTTCACAGAATTTAAGCAACATTGCGTTGGAATGGTTCAAGAAAAAAAAATCATCTCTGGTGGAATAACACTCAGAATGCTTTGTAAACATTCCAGCTAAGCCTCTAGCATTGTTTTATATTACTTATCAGATCCAGAGCATGGAACTGTCCTCACTGCCTTGGGCAAAATACCTTCACGCGGAGCACCAGTATGGTGACACGGAAACTGCCAGGCTCTTTTCAATGGACACATGGTGGGAATCGTATTCACGGCCTGAGCGTGGACACGACATGTTCTGCATTATATCCAGCTATATTGATGGTTTAGATGATTCTAGAAAAGAAAAGATTGATATTTCACTAACCTTAAGAAGATGTTAGAGGCTCTATGGGAAAATTACAGGTTTTGTTAAAGATAGTATATTAGTTGTGGAAGAAAAACCAAAAACAATTCTAAATAATATAAGGAATTAACTAGATAACGCCGCAAAACATAGATTGAAAACATGGCTGGAAGTTTCAATAGTAATATAGATACGATAAAGAATCAGCGATGGAATATTCAAAAAATGGGAAAACCAATTTTAAATTAACAGTCCCAGCGGGGTAAATAAAGGGCTTATCAGGGACCCTTTTGGCCTCCACCAATAAGGGTTCTCTATTCAGGATATCCCTGTTTAGAATGGCTCTAAACATGCCTCCTTTAGGATTAGACTGTTATTATGCCGCTACCGTCACCCCAAGGTTTACTCCTGGTCACCTCTACTTCCCATGGTTTGAAGCACAGTCAGTTTCATGGCTGGCGGTGTGGATTACTGTCCCAGTCCAGCCACCATATCAATTATTACCCCGTTCCAAGGACCGTGGCCTTGAAGCTCACAAGGCCAGTAACTCGGCACATCCAGCCACAGGAAAGCACATTCCATAAAACCGCAATAGTGCTAGACTTTCACACTGACTTTAGGAAGACCTTAAACAGCCCTGTTTAACCGTTGTTTGTGGGTGAAAAAGACGTCAGATTGATTTGAGATCATTATGGATTGCAGACTTATCCCTTATAGTGCTTGATATAGGAAACGATAAATCATGGATGGGACTAGCCGAAATAAAAGTGTATGGGTTTGAATTTAATGTTTTCTGACTTGTTTTACATACATGAACTGATAGTAAAGCACAGAATGTCATTCGAGGGAATGCGATGAAATAAAATTAAATGCCATTGTTTTTCAAACATAGTAATTATAAACTTTACAGCTCCATCTATCCACAGAAAAGTTATGAAATCTTCTCATTCAAAACACTACAATTAGTCGACAAAAAGATACAAATTGTGACAATTATACAAGCGGGCGTGAGACCAACTTTTACCTAAAATCTATAAACTAGCTAATATCAGTTGACCGTTTTGAAAAGTATTTACAGCTGTAAATTGTCTGAATCAACAAATCATATACACCCAATGTCGTACTTTAGGAGTACACTAATCAGTCTGGCGACAAGTTTTCGAGTATTGGTCATTTATATTCATGAATATTGTGTAGTACAGCCGGGCCAATTGTGGGTGACATCTTACCCGCTCGTTTCAGGCCACGTGTCAAATCCAAGTTGCAGCGGACGGAAAATAACGAGACTTACTTAGTGGGTGTCCCCGGGGATAGCAGTCCTGTTGATATTCAACCGATAGTGAAAAGAATTATGGTATGTATACCTTTCACTATAAACAAACCTTGTGCGATATTCTGGAAGAAAAAAATTGATCATCTTTTAATGATACATGTCATATGATGTGAGGCCCAACGCTTACAATTCATCACGATATGGGAGCAGTGACAACAAACGAGAAAGCCCATAAATATTCAAACAACTCTTAGCGAAGGTAATGTAATTGAACAACTACCGAAAAGTTGCTTTTATTGCGCTCAATCTTATTTTATTCTTTCTCCGCCCGTGTTTTGTGACCACTTCAACTTGATCATTACTCCTCGTCATCCGAGTCTATGATTCTTCTTTTTTTCCTCCTATCCTCACTATCCTCGGGCGTGGCTGCCTTATATTTAAACAGTCCCTCTGACTTCAAGTTCTTCAATCTCTCGGTTTACCACATCGATAAAGTCCTGTAACTTTATGTGCGGCATATTTCTCTAACCTAATACTTACGGCTGGTAATTTATTGAACCGAAAAGGGCCATAGTACTAATTTCCAAAGTTTGTATCACTCAATGAAAATTAAATAATTTAGAATACATTTGATTAGAACAAGACCTCATTGGCTTTTTTCTTTAAGTCATTTGTTACCGTGTGGTTTTTTGGAAACAGATAAGATTTGCTTTCTTTGAAATTTCGGCAACATCAATTTCCAAGTTGTTGGTGTCGTGTGCTTTTCAAGAAAAGATAAGACAATAAAATTTGGCAATTAACCTTGACCTTGTGTTGTCCTTTATAGAGACACGTATTTTAGTTATGTATAATCATTGAAAACTTTATTAAATAAGAAAAAAGGGGCTAGCAACTTTGTCGATCACTTCTTGTAATCTTATGTTAATTACCATCAAACCTGCAAAATTTTGAAAATAAAATAAATATTCAAACATGTATATTGTTCAATTAATATGAGAATTGGCTTTATTTAACAGTGAAAATGTTTAAAGAGGGACTTGTTGGTGACCCCTGAAGCACAAGTCCATAGAAACGTCTCATACTCTAAAAACAAGACTGATCATGTTTTTTACCCCAAAACATGGCATTAGCTTATCATGAAATAGCATCAACTATTTCCGCGAATCTTATCACTACTTGTTTGATTTATATTTCCTTTTTTTTTAACAATAGTGTGATATTGCCAAAAATCTCTAAAAAATTAATTTGGTGGTATATAAAATACGTCCGGTAAGCCAAATTTCAAGATAAGCTAAGAATATTCAACAACTGGCAGAATATAAAAGAAGCAGCCACACGAATTTCTTCTCAGTATAACAAACGTCTTCACAGAAAAATTACTATTTAATTCATCAAGAAAAATCGTTTTTTAAAAACTTAAACGATTCATAAGATCCAGTATAGCCAAGGATCCTTCTAGAACGGTGATCAATCTTTACGATGCAACTGTTCACTCTAATACTCCTAATAGTGGCTGCTGCAGCATCAGCAAAAGTACACCTAAGGTTTGGTAGAAGCACTAAGCAAGAATGTAAAAATGCAGATAAAATAGAGTCGGGCATCCGTGTAGCATACTCAGGAACTGCAAATAACCCCGAAGCCAGAAAACACCAGGCTCTAACAATCTTAAACTGGTACAAAGAATGGCTCAATAGTTACTCCAATAGACAATCCTTCAAAGCCCAGGATGGAGCTATGGTTGGGTTTATGTGGGTAGGCTCCATGTTGTCCACCAAAAAAAAAAAAAAACCCCCCAGCCTCTTCCTAATGTGTTTTTCGGGTTCCCATTCCATCAGCCGTGGCTTTTCTGGACCCAGCCTCATCCGGAGCCACTTGATCATTGACAGTTGGTATATCTTCTAGGAGATCGCCATAGTCCCGACAGGGAACACCATTCGGGCGAATTTCAGTAGGGTCCTACATTAAAAAACACGCCTAGTTCAATAGAATACTTGAATATTCAGTAAAACCTCGCCAAGTGGATATATTTATCTAGATAGCCAGAATATCCAGATCGGGTGGTTTCTCGATGCAATAGATTCCTGGAAGTGAACAAAGATGAAAGAAATGGTTAAAATAGAGACAGGCGCAGCAAATATATTATAATTAGAAAAACAAATTTCCTGTGTTTCTGGCTAGAAATTAGCTGTTGAGAAATTGAAGAATTGATTTGATGAATAACAACCAAAATGACCTTCCTCACAAAGAAAGAATCAATGACTTTAGAAATATCTTTTAGTCAATTCTAAAACGTCAAGTCAACGTGAAAAGAAGCACTTCATTTGATACGTGCCTACAGGTAACAATACGTTGGAATCTACACGAAGCTAAAAACTGAAACCCTTTAGAGACTGTTTGGTTTGAGTATATTGATATTTTGCTGGTGACGCACATAGAATTCCATTATAGAGCCCCAATCTTAGTTTTTACCGCTTACGTTTATGAGGAAAACCGTACTTCAAACTATGTTTTGCGATCTATTGCCATTTAACCCGCCAACTTTAATGAATTCTGGCATTGCATTCAATCGACTTTCGCTTGATTCTTTCCTTGGAATACCCCTTTTATATAGAGGTTTTTCATAAACGGTCTGATGAATCAGCGTTAGTAAAATTGCGTTTTACCAGTTAGAGTTCCGGTTTCGATTCTTAATCTCCACTTCCAGGCCATCTGTATGAATATGGGCTGGTCTGGCCTTCTCTTTTCGGTATATCAATATCACCGGGCTCTTCCAGGAACATGTATCTATCAGAAGTCAATGTAGAAACCGCCGGCTGGGTGATTTTCGCTTCCTGTAAGCCATGTTTACGACGTCATTGTGAGATCTAGGAAGTGGATTAAGTAAATATTTACGCTGACGATTCCCTTAGCTAATTTGTTGCTTGGAAGCTTTAGGGAAAGAAATTGTATATTTCAAGAAAATCTTGTTGTTGTTTGTGTTTTGAAAAGACGTAAACTTGAAAAGCGTGGTAGGTAGTGATATCACCTGAATTTATGTGACCTTGCGTAAAACTCTCGTACCTGAAAACAATGTAGAATCATATTCCCAAATCTGAAAAGAAAAACTTAAAGGTGTCTCATAACGCAAGGTCCCAAACTGTGTGGGGCTAAACTATCAATTTTATACCGCTTCTTTGGGTGCAATAATAATTAAAAGCAGTCTTTTTATCCAGTTAACCAAATATCCTTTCAGTGAGGTTCTAGTGTAGGCAATTTGCAATGTCGCATTCTCCACGTACACGTACACGTTTACGCACACGTACACGTACACGTTTACGCACACGTTTACGCACACGTTTGCGTACACGTACACGCTGACGCACCACCACCACCGCGACCGCTCTATATACCGGACCACGATTATTCCCAAAGTCCAGGTCACCAGTCTGAAGCCGAAGCCCACCATACTCTACTCCACATTAACTGGGCCAGTCCGTTCACACTAAACGCCCACAATTGCCCCCAGATAAACGTCAATTGATACCAGTGGAGCACGCAAAACACAAGACCCGTTTCCCTGGCTTTCTCCGTGTTTTTTCCCCACTTTTCTACCCCCAAATCTCACCCCAGTACTATCTATCATGGGGTACTTTAGAGGAATCTTGGGAACCCAAAAACAGAGCGCCAACGAGGAGCAGGAGGCCATTCAAACGCTCAGTAATCGCTTGCAGCATGCGACGTTGGCCACCGACCGGCAAACCGCGGTGTTTGGGCTCAAAAGCTTCAGCCGCCAATTCCGTGAAAGCGTCGTCCAGTATGGGCTCCGTGCACTTCTTCTGACCTTGGGTAAAGATACCGATAACGCGCCGTTGGTCAAGGCCGTGTTGGAGACGCTCCTCAACCTCTTTCTACGAACGGGGACAAGCCCATTACCGAACACGAGGCGCTGGGGTGGATATCCAACCAGTCACGTGCGCAGAATGGAAAGTACCCGTCGCCGCTTCTTGTAAAGCAAATTGAAATCGACGAGTTTTCCAACTGGATCGCCGACGAGATGATCCTGACCGATGCCCACGTGCAGAGCTTGATGGAGGTGTTGCAGCAACACGCGGGCTTTCAAATCCGCCTTTATGCCCTCCAACTTTTAGAGGCGGTGGTGGCCACGCGCCCTATTCAGGCCAAGGAGTGTATTTTGAACATCCCGTTGGCAATTTCCACCATCGTAGGCCTCTTGGACGACCCCAGTGACCCTATTCGTAACGAGACCATCCTCTTGTTGATGGCGTTGGTCAACAACAACTTCAACATCCAGAAATTGGTTGCGTTCGAGAATACCTTCGAGCGTATCTTCGAAATCATCGAGGAGGAAGGCGGGATCCGTGGCTCCATCTTGGTCCAAGACTGCATGACTCTTCTCACCAATTTATTGACGTATAACGCATCAAACCAGACGTTTTTCTTGGAGACGGACTGCGTGCCGAAATTAGCCAACCTTATTGCCGAGCCCATCGAAGCAGCATCGTCCGCCAGCTCCGACGGCGAAGACGGCTTTCCTATCCCTGCGCCGCCTATTGTGTGGACTGAACAGCGGTTACAGAACATGTCCATCCTTTTGGAAATTTGTCGATCTTTTGTGGATCCGGAAAACCAGCACTTGGTACAGAACCAGGAGAAACTCTACTCGTCGGGCATCTTTTTCAGCATTTTGCGGCTTGCCTTCTCACCCGGCATGGAAAATCCCATCCGTAAAACCGCCTTGCAGGCCACGGGTGATATTATCGCCAATAACGCGCAATTGCAATTGCAATTTGCCCATATAGACGTGCCATATGTCGACCCTTCCATGCCTTTGCAGGTGCAGAAGTTCAACGAGGCCATTCCTGCTCCGCTTGCTCTTTTGAACTGGGCGGTGTTGCTTAACTCTGTACATATCTTCGAGGTCAGACTCGCAGCTATGAACTGCCTTGCCAAGTTCTTTCTGGGCAACCCAGATGCAAAAATGGCGTTTTTGGTGGACCAAATCCGCGCCAGTAAGAACCCCAACTACTACAGAGAGGTGAAGGAATCCGAGTCTGCAGAAATTAACGAGGAGGATGCTAAGCGAGAGCCGGCTCAAGAAGAAGAACCAGCCAAAATTATCCCCAACGAGCCCCACAATGCTCCTTATGCGAACATTTTCACCATCCTCACCGTGTTCAACTTTGATGTCAAGCTTAATCCTTATAGTGTGTGGTTTTCCGCCATTACACTCACTTATCTCATCACCGACTGTGCTGAAACAAGACAGTTGGCCCGGGAAATGCAGGTTGGCAATGCTGACGAAGGAGAGGAGGTGATGTCGTCCATCCAGGCCATTTCCGGTATGCTCGTGGCCAATCTTGACAATTCCGACCCTAGAATTGCCGTGGGCTACCTCGTGCTTTTGACGTTGTGGTTATACGAGGATTTTGATGCCGTGAATGACTTTCTCTCTGATCCCACGTCCATTAAGTCTATTGTTGCTTTCCTCACCAAGAACTCCACCGAATCCTCCGACATCGTTCTCGGGATGAGTGCTATTCTTGTGGGTGTTTGCTACGACTTCACTACTAAAACCTCCCCTCTTCCTAGATCAAGCTTGTATGAGCTTATCACCAAATCTCTTGGAGCTGATAGTTATGCGCTCAAGGTCAAGCAGTTTAAGAACAACCCCATCTTCAAGCAGTTTGACGGAGACCTTGAGGCCGAGTTCGAACGGGATTCCTCGGGCCTCCCAAACTTATTTTTCACCCCAGAATATACCGAGCTAGTCAAGGATAACTACTACCGAATCCGGAAATCCTTGTCTCGGGGGCCAAAGTTTGAGCCTCGCTCTAGAATTTCCTTTGAGATCTTTGAAGAGTTGGAAAACCAAAATGTTGAACTCAGAAAATCCCTTGAAGACTTGAATTTGAGCGCAGAAGATAACGAAAAAGCACTCAAATCCCAGGTTGAAGAAAGCGAGGCAAAACTCAAGGAAACTGCTGAACTTCTCGAAAAATGTAATCTTGAAATCAACGAAGCAAGAAGCACCGAAGAGGAATTGATCGAGAAAATCGAAGGATTTTCCAACAGCATCAAAGTTTTGGAAGCAGAAAAGACAAAGTTTGAATCAAGCGCGGCGCATTACACTACGGAGTTTCATAAGTTGTCAAAGAAATCAGCTAATAATGAAGAGTCATTGAAGCAATTGAAACAAAAACTCGGCGAAGTCGAAGCAGCAAAACAAAAGGCTGAAGACGGTATCAATAAGATGAGCCGTGAACTCTTCCAGCTTACTAAGCAGAAGAAGGAGACGGACACTACCATCAGTAATCTTGAAAAAGAAATATCTAAACTTCAAGCTCAACATGCGCGAGAAATCAAGGACTATCAGACGAAGATTGATGTGTCACTAAAGACCAACGAGGAGCTCAGAGCCAAGCTCTCGATTCTTGGAGAACAGAGCTTTAAGTCCGTATCTCCAGGAGACGAAAAGGCCATTATCAGAATGCGCGAGCTTCAAGTCAAGATCAGTGAGATGGAGGAAGCCAATGATAATCTTATGGAGAAGCTTCGCTCTGCAGCCTCGGTGGTTCTGGGGTTGAGAGCGGACAGATCTGACTTACAAAAGGAAAAAGAGTCCTTGGAGTCCGAATTAGCAAAAGCTTATGAAGACTTAGAAGCATTCACCCAGTTGCTTGAAGAGGTTGAAGAGTTGAAGGGAAAAAGTGAAGCCGCAACTCTACCTACTGGTGACCTCGACTCTTCTAATCCAGACTTAAAGTCAGTTCTAGAGGAGAAGGAGAAACTCGAAGAGCGTTTATCAGAGTCAATGAAGACCATAGAGAGCTTACAGTCAAATCTTGCAGACGAAAGACAGAGGACCGAACAGGAAATTATTACCATCAAGAGTGATTCTGCCGAAACTTCCCCAGAGGTTGGCCATCGCAAGTCTGAAAGTAGTGCGGATAATCTGCGTTCCGTTGAATTCGCTCCAAAAAGCCCTGAAACTCAAGAGCAAGAAGAGGAGGCTTTGAGAAAGTTAGAGGAATTGAATGCGGAGATTTCCACTTTACGTTCAAACTTGCAGGAATCCCAGTCCTCGTTGGAGCATGAATTAACTCGTCACCATGAAGAAGTTGCTCTGTTAACGCAAGAACATCTGGAATTGTTAGCGAAACACGAAAGCTTGAAGGAGGAGTACGAAAAGACCATCAAGGAGCTTAGTAACACGGCCAAAAACACCAAATCCACCAGCGACGAAGAGCAGTACATCGACGAGATCAAGAAAAGAGACTCAGAATTGGAAATTTCTCTGAAAAGAATCTGGGATCTAGAGAGAAATATCGAAGTCCTCTCGGAAAGTGCAAACTCTTCATTGGTTTCGTTTAAGAACAGCCAAAACTCTTTGAAATCGAGAATCGAAGAATTGGAGGAGTCCAAGAAGAGCCTTCAGGATGAAATCGAAGAGTATAAGCAAGACCGAGAGAAGTTGGTGGAAGAGTTTCAAAATGCTTACGACGATCTTGATAGTGCCTATATGGATTTGGAGTTGCTGCAGACAAATCTTGAAAAGCATAAGGATGACTTGGAAAAACAGCTCAAGAAGCTCCAGGAAGAGTTAACCACCACAACTCAAACTTTCACAACTGAAACTGAAACCTTAAGGAAAGCATTGTTTGAGACTCGCACTGAAAGAGATGAGCTTCGCAAAGAGTACTACGAGCTAGAGAAACTGACCAATATTATTGGCAGTGAACTACAGGCTAAAGAAGCTCTTCTCCAAGCAATTAGTAACAAGGGTGCAGATTTGGCTGCGAAAGATAAGATTGTTATTGAAATCAAGGAAAAACTCGCTGGCACTATTGTCGATTTGGGCGAGTCTGCTCAAAAATTACGAGTCTTGACCGCGGAGAAATCCGACTTGCAGAAACTCTACGAAGAAAATGTTTCATCACTGAGAATGCAAAACAGAGGATCAGAGAGTTGGAAAACCAGATTGCTTCAAAAGCTGAGGAGCTCGAAAATTCCCTTAGTGAAAATAAAAAACTCCTCTCTGTTCAGACGAATTTCAATGAGGCAAACAAAGCAAACGATGAATATATTGCGAAGATAGAAACTCTTGAAAGCGAAATTGTGGCTTTGAAGAAGTCTCTCAGTGACGTCAACTTGTTATTGGATGAGCAGCGGAAACTCAACTGTGACAATTCGCTGGCAGCGGTTTTGGAGTTCACAGAGAAGAGCACTAAGTTGGAGAAATCTATTCTTGAAAATCAGCAATTACACGAAATTGAGCTTGACAGGATTAGAAACGCAACAAATAAGGAACTCGAGGAGTTAAAGCAAAGTCTTTTGTCCCTAAAAGACGAGAACAAAAAGCTTTCCGAGCATGTCGAAGAAAGTGAAAGATTGAGCTCCGACGCTGAATTGAAGAGCAATCATTTGGAAAAGTATAAACAACGTGCTGAAATCATCGAAAGGGAGCTTGAGAACCTGAAAGCGAGCTTGAAGCAATATCAAGATAAGCTTTCAGAGAGAGATTCTGAATTGAAAGTAAAGGAAGAAAAGATGGCAAGTCTCTCGGATGCCCATAAAGAAGATCTCCAAAAAGCTAGTTCCGAGATATCTGAAATGAAGTCTGAGATTGAAAAGTGGAGGGTAACTGCTTCTGAACACGACGATCAGGTTAAGTTGTTGATTTCAGAGAAAGAAGCATTATTTGGTGATCTTCAAGCAATTAAAAAAGCTCAAGCCGAGTTGGAATTAGTGATTCAGCTGGAGAAGGCACTGTCTGCGTCTCAGGGTGAAGCAAGCAGAAACATTTCTCAAGAATTGGAGCAGAAGGCGGTCAAATTGGAGGAAGTCGAATCTCTTTACAAGAAATCTGAAGCCACTTTGTCTGAAAACAAATTGGAACTTGAGAGACAAATCGAGTTACTTGGGCTGGCACAAACTACCATTAAAGAACTCGAAGAAAAACTTGTAATATTCGAGAAGGAAGAACCCACAGAGGGTTTGATTGAAGACCTCAAGGCCCAAGTTAAACAATTAGAGGAGGAAGTTCTCCTCTCGAAGGAACATGCTAATACTAGTGCGTCTGCTTTGAACAACGGTAAGATGTCTGAGTCCACCGAGAAAGGAACCAAGGGGTCAGGGGATTTAAACGACGCTGTGTCACGTGAGACCGGTGATTTGCAAGAAATCCAGAAGCTTAATGTTGAAATTGAAACTTTGAAGGAGAAGGCTCAAAAGGAGTTGGACGAACATGTCGTAAATATTGGCGAGCTCAAGCACACTCTTGCAGAAAAGTCGGAAGAGTTGGTGAGAGCAGAGTCAAAGCTAAGTGAGGAGAAGTCGAAGTTGACGAGGAGTGTGGAAGAACTCAAGCAGACTCAGGAATCTGTGGAGCAGAGTTTACTCGCGAAAGAGGTCACATGGAAAGAACAGCTAGAAAAGGCGGAGGAGACATCATTCGCAAAGGAAAAGGAGATTGCGGTGTTGAGGGAAGAGATTGCTAGTCTCGAGGAGAAATTGCAGAATGTGGTCACGGGTCCTCATGCAAACGAGAAACCCGGGGAAAGAGCGGATGGTGAAGAACAAGCAGCAGTTGCCAAAAATGATCACGTTCAAGAGGACTTTGCAGACTTGATGATGATTTGTGACCTTCAAGAGCAAAAACTTAAGAAGTACAAGCGCAAATTGAGAGCACTTGAGATCCCAGTATCCAGCGACGAGAGTGACGGTGAAGATCTTCTTTAAACGGGACAGTGGTTTCTCCACCTCTCGGTATAAGCAGCCACTTTGAAAGCTACAAGAATAACCAAAGCGTGGGGGGATTCTTTTCTATCTTTGGAGAAAAAAAAGAATCAAAAAACTTTAGACATTGGTTGGTTCTGGTCGTTTACGAGACCGTGTTTCATCATGATGCATTGGTCCAAAGTCGAGTATTCTTGTATGGGGACAATGAAACCCAAAACCACCATGAAAGAGATGCAATGGAGAGCGGTTTGCAAGACACTAAACAAGAACCAAGCGATCCTGTGATAGAATATCGTCCTGACGCAATCCCCCGCCCTGAAAGTAAACGTCACAAGTGTTTCCAAGTGTGAGACGTGCCTGACTATTGATGCAGTTTTAGCAAACCTCCATAAGACGAACCACTACAGCCACAACAATAAAGGAAATCCCAATATTCATCGACACCTGAAATGACTACTATCATCAAATAGCTGCGCTTCTGGATTCCCCTTCAGATGGACTTCCAATTATAGAGGCAAGTGGGTATATTCGGGGGTCCACTTGAAAAGAACGGCAGATCAGTTGAATCCAATAAGACCCCCAGGGCATTAGACAGCCACAGTCCAACATAACCGAACCATCTGGCAAATTTACCCACCCCGTAAAGCCTGTGTAAACGTTAGCGCATGTGACTGATTGCCGCAGGTCATGTGCCAATAGTGGAAGGGGATTATACCCTACGAAGTGGGCTTCAGCAGCAGTGTTGGGTCATGAATGGTATCCTAGGAACCCGTGAGCTTAGTTCCTGAACATCCCACATGGCCATGGAAACGATTTGGTTATTGAAAGGAAATTCTTGGCGGGTCTAAAAGATCAACTTTCTCAATATAGTCTGCCCCAAGTTCAAATGGCTCATATATGAGATGATAATTTCTCTCTGGAAGATCCATACATTGAGAATTCCCGAAAGTGTGGATGCCGCCATGGTAACCCTAGCAGGGTGTATGATCAAACAAACCTGGAATCGGCTGGACAAATGCCCACCTTTCCGTCGAGACTTCTGTGTCCTAAAGAAACCGTATGTTGTGTAAAATATACACCTTCCTAAGTAGGTTAGTCACTATAAGATAGAATATGAGATAGAACTCTATGAGGAGGTCATCAACTGTTCAGAAGATACGGGTACAGATACTTTAGGATCATATCAACGGCTCAAGACACAATGACATGCCTCTTTTTGAGTACTTTCTACTTTTATTCTGTATGTCTTCTAAAGCAAGAACCAATCAACATATGCTACTATAATAAAAATGCCTCAACCACGATTGAAGCCTACTTAATCTTGTTGAAGTGCTCTTTTCTACATTTGCCCAATTTCCTACATTCGTCGATTCAAAATGTCAACATCAAACCAGCCGGGAAGACACTTATCATATCTAACAATTGCTTGGCCCACAAGTCCGAAAGACTTGGCCGTAAATTTCTTTAGACAAGTTCCCGAAACCAAAAGCCAGAAACACGCGTCCTACGGTGGATAATGCTGGACTATGGCTTTCCAAATACAAACAATCTCTTCAATTTACTTTAAATTCACGGCCACCCACGACGTGTGACCAACCTGTGTCAGTGTACATACAATGGCACCTCCAGCACGATGCGGTGGTGAAAGCTTTTCACAAAAACCACGTACGTATTTCCATATAGTGTGGACTGCCATTATCGTGGTCAGTCCCGTGTGAAATATACTGAATTTTACAGTTAATCTAACACCCTGGATTTGAAACCAGGCAAACCCCATCAAACTCGCAAAGTTTAAAATAAAGGCCTACAAGTTGTGAGCATATTATCGAAAAGATCAAGGGATTATCCCTAGCCTTGCTGAATTATCCACATCCCGTCATTCTATCAGTTCACTGTGCTTTTTAGTAGTTTTCTTTTATGAGCACACCTCTGGCCCATAGTGTGATCCCGGGATTCTAATTGTCTTTTCCGGAACCACGTTTTCACCCGTGAAAATATCAACTAAGACCCAGATTGCCATATAGAAGAAATCTTTCGCCATTCGTCAAATGGTACCGCTACGAGAACGGACTGGGGTCGCTGTCGGTGCTGGAATGTCTCCAATTTCCTAGCAATAATCATGGTTTTGCCGGTGACTGGTCAACGTCGTGTGTAGTATGCATTTTTTGGCTCTATGTCAAAGTATCTTCTGTATGGCGAACGCTAGGGCTCTGCAGACCCCATTTGAACACGCCAGTGTTTGATTATAGAGAGGGAGGAATGGTGGGCAGAAGTGGAGCCATAAAAATTTTTTAAAATCGAAATCTCAACATTTCTCAACATTTTCAAATCTCAAATCTTATCAAATCTCAAAATCTTGTGCGGCTTTCGGGTCGGGTTACGAGGGGTTAGGCAAATATTGAAGTTGTGCTCCAAGGTACCGGAAATCCGCCTCGCCAAAAAGTGAGACAGTACTTTTCGACCCTCTTAACATTTATAAAATTTTCCAGCGCAGATTCTTTCTCCATGACCAGTTTCTCCAAAAGCCCCTTTACCGGAACTCCGCTTTCCCAAGATGGAATATGCAGCTGTGGGAAATAGAGGCTCACACAGTCCTTCGGTTATGCCCATTCTGGATCCAGGATTGGCAGGTGGGTGCGAGTGTCGGAAGATACCGGAAAAGGCCCATGGGCGAAGTCATTTATTCGTATTGGTAGTTATGCAACTGTTGACGTGTGCACCGAGAAGTGCTATTGGCTGAAGAGCCTGGCGCCAAGAATATCCATACTGTGGCTTTTAGGTAGATGAGAAAATAAAACCTAGCAGAAAGATTCTAGATAGACAGACACCTAAGTAGGCATATAGAGGCCGAAAAAATCCAGCGTTTTATTACTTCAAGTGCAGAGCCTTTTCGTATGTAGTTATCAAACTACAATTTCTGAACAAAAACTCATGATTGGTTGGTCGCGTGCATTAAAAGGATAAATTCGAACCGTAGCAAAGATACCCGGCGTGCATAGAAGCCGGTGAAAGTTTGCTTGTTGTGTTTTTCCGTTGTTGTGTTTTTCCGGGCGTGCTGCATTTAAACACGAGGACCCGGACTTCTCTTAAAACGGCAATTGTTGGCGATCCTCCTCAAGAAACCGAAAACTAAACCACACGCGATATTTTTCCAATCAATGTTTCGCAATC
>BIMT01000092.1:0-42997 GCA_005406065.1 Metschnikowia sp. JCM 33374
AATAATAATCACTGGATGCGGCTACCATTTGGCCTTGGATTGGCGGGTCCCACCGCCCTGGCAATAATGAAATTATGGTAGATCCCCAAGAAAGGAACATGTTCTAGCCATGGCCTCATCTGAATTGCAACACTCGGCCACCCCAAATCCCCTTATTACCTCAAATTGGTTGTAACTAATCGGATTAACATGCAAATTCAATAAAGAGCATGAAACCCCCTGAAGTTATATTTCCAGAAACATTCAGGGAAAAACTCTGGTGAGACTTGGCAAAATCTGTAGACTTGAGTGTGAAATTTTCATCACTTAAACAGGAACTGCTTGAGTTTGCATTGAATTAAGGAACCAATACTACTCGGCTTTCTGAAACTAAACAGATGTAGAGCTTGGTTACCTGTTATTTTTCTTTCTCTTTTTGTTTTTCGGTATTCTTTAACCTTCTTTCTGTTCAACTGCTGCGATTCGGTTACTGAACACTGAAAGTTCGTTGTTTATAACAATGAAAACGTATGAATTAATCAAGTAAGCATGAATTTTGCATCCTAGATATACCCTTCTCTTCTATATATTCACGAGTCACGTGGGTTTATTAAAGAAAACCGAAGTAAACTTCCATACCAGCCCGAAAACAAAAGAGGATTAAAGTGAAACAATGATCATAATGCCGTAACTGTGCCTTCTTCTCATTGAAAACATGTTGTGATTCATGCACTTTTCTTAGTCTTTTTACGGGGCAAATAACTCCAAAAAATGGTGGTTCAG
The DNA here is from genome assembly GCA_005406065.1 of Metschnikowia sp. JCM 33374. Lineage (NCBI taxonomy): Eukaryota > Fungi > Ascomycota > Pichiomycetes > Serinales > Metschnikowiaceae > Metschnikowia > Metschnikowia sp. JCM 33374. The sequence goes on from BIMT01000092.1 coordinate 763, forward strand.
TTGCACTTTCAGAAAATGTTTCCAGAAATTTCGGCGAAGGCCATATCGCACATCAGGCAAGGCCTTGAACTCGGTACTCCACTCGTATAAAAGACTGGAAAACTCAAAGACTTTAGATGTATACCTTGAAATAAGTGGGTCTGGAACACCACAGAAATTGTACAAATTATAAAGCCGAATGTTAAGGTGAACGAGACAACGGAATAGATGCAGATCTGCCCGGCCAATAGAATCGTAACATCTCAACATTTCCACCGAGTCGGCCATTTCTTCGAACATGTGCCTTGCAAACCGAATATGGCGACCGAGGTCCTTCAGAAAAGGCTCGTTTCTTGCCCAAGCTTCGAGGCTCGCAAGTCTTTTCTCGAGATCTTCTGCCCTCGCCTCAAACTCGTCCGCGGAAAAGTGGGTGTCGAATATAAAACTCTTCAAGTTGTTGATGAACTTGGCCGACGGATTATCGCCAAATTGCGTATCCTTGTTAGCAACTTTTGGGATGAAACCCACATATATGTCAATAATCAGGGGCCCACTCGATGGGGATGACGCTGTAATCAAATGTGAAGCGTTCTTGTCCAACATCGTGGTAGCACGTGTGGCAGAAATCACTGTGTAAATGGTAATCAAGAATTTTCTAAGTCTCATGCTTGACCGTTAGTAGTATCGAAAAGAGATATAATAGAAAACACTTGATAACACACTAATTTTATAGTGCAATGTCGGAACCTTCGCGTTGTATAAATTATAAGGGAGTGGCCTACTCTTAGATGATTTTCTCATGAGGATTTGGGCCGGTGTAATTAACACGCTGTACCTTTGAATATTCAAATTCCCTTGTGGAAAGTTTAACTCCGCCATTAAAGCTGTGCTCAGGAAAATATCAATGAAGACGGGTAGTTAGGAATTGGCTTTTACGGTATGAGAAAAAGTCAAAAAGCACAGAAAAGCACAGAAAGAGGTGAAAAAAAAGAAAGCATAATTTCGGAATCGAATGAAGAGTACGACACAGCAGAATTTGTTTTCGCCTTGAATTATATTTGTCATATTTATCTGGTATGGTTGGATGTGAATTTGGGCAACTATCTTTCTGACTGCCAAGGCTATGACTTCAAGGCTCAGCTAACTAAGCCTCAACAACCACGAATTACATATCCCGAGATTTATTCCATTGTCAAGTCAAATACTCAAATGACTTCGCTCGTGACTCTTGCCTTTTATTCTTTTTCAACAAATGGAATATTCAAGATCAATGACTCATTCAAATTGCAACCAAACCGTCTACAAATAACCTCCCCTCAAATTGGTATCAACTACTGACCCAATATTATCCAACTAATCAGTAATATCCATATGTCGATATTCACAGTAACATTTTCGGTACTCCCCCTCTACTTTCAGCGTAAATTCATATTGTTCTAGCATCATGCTATATACTTGAGGGTGCTCACGCAGCCTCCTGCTTCTCAGGCTCGTCCTTCTTTTCCTCTTGGATTACTCCCCACCCAAGCCTCAGGTTTAATTTTTCGTATCTCGCCCTGTCCTTATCACTGACACTAGGCGTGATTGACGAAAGAGCCGACGAAAAGTCCTCGTTGGTCACAACAATATTGTTGTCGCTGTCGTTGTCCACGTAGAACCCGGACTCGTCCAACTCTTGCACTTGCTGACCAAAAAAGAACTTCTTTTTCAAGGCAAAAACACCAGCTTCACGAACCAACAGCAGGAGATCAGCTCCGGAGAAGTTTCTACACCTGTTATCGTTAGCTATGCTTTTCAAGTCCACATCCCCGGCTAGCGGCGTGTGGTTGGCCTTGGTTAGCGTCTTGAGAATCTCAAACCGCTCGTCCGCTGTTGGCAATTCGATGTATAATGTTTTGTCGAGTCTGCCAGGCCGGAGCATTGCCGGGTCGATCATATCAGGCCGGTTTGTAGCCCCCACCACGAAGATTCCTTGTCTATCATTAAGTCCGTCAAGTTCGGTCAAAAGAGTATTGACCACACGCGCACTGGACTCGGAGAGGGAAGATGTTCTGCGTGGCACTAAGGCATCCAATTCGTCGAAGAAGATAATACACGGGGCCGAAGCGCGCGCCCTCAGGAAGACTTGTCTGACTGCCCTTTCAGACTCACCCACATACTTGTTAAGAAGTTCAGGACCCTTGACTGAAATGAAGTTGGCCCGCGACTCATTGGCCACGGCCTTCGCAAGAAGTGTTTTACCACACCCAGGAGGGCCCCACATGAGCACACCGGCCGGGGCACTGATTCCCACTTTCTGGTAAAGCTCGGGTTTCTTGATGGGTTGCACCACACACATGTGCAACTCCATGCGGACCTTTGCCAACGCGCCAACATTTTTCCAGGTGACATCGGGGACCGTGGCGAACCCCTCACGCTTGGCGGTAGGCTGAATAGTAGGTAAAGCCGTCTTGAAATCCTCGTAGGTGATACTGAGAGGCGCAAGTTGGGCATCTGTGAGTGGTGCTGGGTGTTTGGCCAAGAATTTTTGGATCGTGGAGAGTTTTTCGTGATCAGGCTTGGCTTCAAAGATGGATAAGGCGGAGGCTTGAGGGACGATGACCCCGTCCACGTCCATAGCATCGGATTGTGCATCAAGTCTGCCCTCGAGCTGGGCGGCAGCCTTGGCTTGGGCTTCAGCCTCTGCTTCAAGCTCGCTTAAACTCTCAAAGATTCGTTTGATGGCGGCAATTCCAGCGGCAGTGACCAAACTTTTGAGATCGGCCCCCACAAAACCTGGGGTCATTTTGGCCAACTCTCTATAATCGAATTGGTCATTGTCTTGCAATTTCAAACTACCGGTCATAGTCCGCAAGATAGCACACCGTTGCTCTTCGTTCGGAACATTCAAAAGAATCTCGCGGTCAAAACGACCCGCACGACGCAACGCCGCATCAAGAGAGTCCGGGCGGTTAGTGGCACCCAAAACAATCACGGGTTTGCCGCCGGTGTTTTCCAAAGTCAATTCGTCCATCGAGGTAAGAAGCTGCGCCACAATGCGCCGTTCCATTTCCCTTTGTGCACCGCCATCCCTTTTCGGCGTTATGGCGTCGATCTCATCAAGGAAAATGATACACGGCGCTAGAGATTTGGCCTCCTCGAAGATATCCCTTAATTTTTTCTCGGATTCTCCCGACATTCCCGAGACAACCGAGGGGGCAGAAACATTGATGAACGGTACCTGGAGCTCGCCCGCAAGGGCATTGGCAATGGTTGTTTTTCCACACCCAGGGGGGCCATAGAGTAAAATTCCCCGGGGCGGCTCTACACCGGTGGTCATGTAGATTTCTGGATGGAGAATAGGCAAGCCAACGAGCTCCATCAATTGCGTGGTGATGGCCAGAAGGCCACCCAAAGAAGAGAGCGTTGTGGTGGGGGTGGTATGTTCAATCTTGGGTTTTTTCACTTTTCCCAGACCTTTGGCCTCCTTGGACCGTTTTTTCGACCCTTTCGTATCTTCCAGTTCGTCTTTGGGCGTATCGTTGCCATGGTTGTCCTTGTTTTGGCTTCTTCCTTGGCCTGGTCTTTCTGGGCCTTTTCCCACATCGAAACCAAGGACTTATTGAGCGAGTTTGTATCTTTGACCTCCATAAGATTGTTCCCATCCACGCCTTCGAAATCACTATCAGCCTCGGCGGCTTTTTGAAGAGCGTGCTGTTCTCTCATGCGAATAACTTCGGCCAATTCCTCTTCCTCGTCTTCGCGACACATGCGCAACACTACATCGACGGATTTCTCCAAAATCACCCGCTTGACTCGCCTAAGCAGAAGATCGCGTGCTTGGACATACGCCAACAAATCCAGCGGGCGTAGATCTCGAGCAAGGGCAATGTGTAGAAGCAGGTCGGGGTCAAGAGGGTCCTCGCTCTTATTTTTCTCTGTTTGCTCCTGGAGAAGGTCATGGAGCAAGTCGTATACCTTCTGGTCCACGGATTGTGATACCGAGCCAGCTGATTTTCCCATTATGCGAGAATATTTTATGGGGTATTTTCAGGGTCTTTCCGGGAGTTTTTACGGGGAAATCACCTTTAATTTCGGACATGTAAAAGTGAGATGGAGATGGGCATCGTAAATCTGGGCACGTGACACGGCGGTGGTGTTGGCAGTGCGAGTATTTGAGAAATTAGTCTCCGGGCCTCGGATCAACTCTACCAAAGGAGCATTAGTGTGGGGAGAATAGTATATGAGGTGAGGTTTGAGGCTGTATCAGTGTGAATGCAGTGCAATTGGGTGTTTTGTCTTGCTTCTACTGTTTTTTTTTTTTTTTTTTTTTTCATTTTTTTTTTTTCATTGGCTCCTTTTGGCCCTTAGAGTAAGGAGGCGCCTCACACCCTGATTATATGAATTAGATGACAGACCGATTTCTTAAACTGGGTGACTTTGCTTTACCACACATTTCTCTGAGATATATAATGGTCAGAATATCGGAGAACTTTTTCAGTATGGAGCAGAAATACACTTGGTGTCTTATAGTTGTAAAGATCGCTTGTGCCAGTAGAACGGTACGCTCGCACAATCGATACACATGAATTGGTTAGAAACAGTGGAACAAGCAAATGTAAATTAAGCTCATTACGCTTCACAGACAATTTAATCTGTGGAGTAGGAATGAAATTCTATTTGTTGAGTGATTTCAAGCTCGCATTGTTAGAAGAAAGAGTCATCACCTAATGACATCCACAAGAACCACATGTTGAGATAATATCAGTGCACAGCTTACACTTTGAAATTGGGAGCAGGAATCCGGATAGGAACCTGAGTACCAACTAGATGCTAATGTTCTTTTTTTCTTTTTGTTTTGCAATTTAAGAGATTCATCTCTTTTTTTTCTCTTTAAATGAGGAAACCGCTAGCGTAGGGCAATTTAAATAATCAATATGTGTAGAAGCATGTAAATCAGGCTAGAAGGGTTTCCACCAAAGGCTCTTTTAAAAGAACAACAATGGACTCCCCTGGAATATAATACCCAGACTTTTGTCAACTTCTAGCTCGCGGTTGAACCCAATGGGTGGAGCAATTGGGCCTACACACTTCGGCTTCCTGGGAACAAGCATACTACCTAAACCCGGTTCACACCCTGAGAACCCCGACACACCATGGTCCATAAAGTATATAACATGGATATTTCTATTTGGAGTCGAATACCGCTCGCCACATCCAAAAAAAAAAAAAAAAAAAATACCGGCAACGGAACTTCCCGTTATGGAAAGTTCAACCCAATCATTGCATGGATTTCTTGTGCTCGGAATTCCGAGATCTCGCTTCGTCCCTTCAGATTCCATAAGGATCGGTAGACAACCTGAGATATATATTATTTAACACTTATTACAACATCCAAGCACTATACACCACGACGCTTTCTCCCTTGTTCTTATCATCTCCGCTCTTTTCCCTCCTTCCAAGACAAGCCTAAAAGCGAGAGAAGGTTCCAGACGAAGTGGGCTTGGGCGGTGTGCTGCCGGACCACGGTGCGGCACGCAGTACGGGCGGACGAATCTGCCTCGTTATACTGATAAACACTTCACACCAATCATCTTCAAGTATTTTTCCGATATCTTGAACAAACTCATAACGTTCTCATGAATACCTCTAGTTTTTCAGTATCTCTCTCAGTTAAAACCGAAAAAGTGTCTGGGACATTAATACCAATTAGTGTTTGCTGGAACTGGTCGCTTACATGGTTGCGCGCATTGCGGGATTGCGGGATTGCGGGCGTTCGCTGTGGTTCCATTTCCGGGGCCATTCCATGAGGCCTTTCCTGGGGGTCACTGTGGCGGTGCTGTACGTTGCTCATGGATCAAAGTACCCTTCTTAATTAGGCAACTGGTGCACTTGCTATAGCCTACGGACAGGCTGTTGGTGGAATCGCTATTTCTATGTGGGGAAGTGACCAATTCGATTTACATTTCTTTATATTTTACTGATGGGAGGGTTTTCCAACTGTTATTGGGAAGTTGACCCCCTGGTACAATGTGAGACACAAAATTGCTTTTTCCCGGTTCTTTCTTCTGTTTTAAACTATCGGTTAAGATTCTGGCCCCAAGCGTGTGCGAGTGGAGGAATACCGTCCAACTTCGCATATCCAAGGTTGCTCTTGCATAAATCATCACGGCGTGGAGGCCATTATGCACACCGGAACCTTGACTCCACGGAAGATTGCTATTGTCTCAAGTATATAAAGACGTGGAAGTGCCCCTGATCAGGGTAAATTTTGTAGCACATCAAAACCAATCTATACTCAATCACAAAATGTCTGACGCTGGTAGAAAATCTTTCACTGACAAGGCCACCGAGGCCATTACTCCTCAAAGCGAGAAGTCCACCTTGGACAAGGCTAAGGAGACCGTCACCGACGCCGTCGACGGTTTCGCAGCCAAGAACGTCCCAGACAACCAAAAGTCTTTGGGTCAAACCGTGGCCGACAACGCCAAGAAGGGTTCCGACGATGCCAAGGCCTCTGTCAACGAGCACGAGTCTACTATTGCTGAGACTGCACAAGAGTACGTTGCTGCTGCTAAGGAGCAAGTTGCCAACGCTGCCAATTACGTTGCTGGTGTTGTTACTGGTGCCGCTGAGGGTGCCAAGAAGGTTGACTCTGAGAAGAAGTAAACGGGGAAGCTGGACTCTCTACGAATAAAATGTCTATAAATTAATTCTAATATGAACTTGAAATTATCATGGTGTAGATCACTGATTCTGGTGGGGCAATTGAGTGATGATTTTTCGCCATTGAGGGAGGTGCACTTAAAGAAATTGTAGGTGTCTTGTTCTGCATTGTTTTGTCATTTTCTTTGGCTGTTTATTAAGGTTGGGATATGTGGCGAGTCCCTGTTTCATGAGCCACAGTTCTTCCCCTACTAAGCTACTGTGAGACGGCAAATGGAACAAACGGTCTTGCTATATTAGAGCTGAAAAATAAAAACGTGCTTTTCGAGAACAAGTCTAATTAAGTCTGGTTGACTTTGAATTTGAAATCTGGTCCTAAAGTTCTGTTGCAAATTCATGAATAGCTCACAGTAGACGCAATGAGAGCGATAAAGGACACACTTCTCTGATCCCCCGGATTACGAAAGTAGTAGAAATAGTTCTCTGGAATCCAAGCTATGTCTTTTATGCAAAGTAAAGAACATGTTAACCTCTTTTCAAGACAGAAATGGAGGGGTATAAACTGGCGTAAACTTCTACGCGGCGTGGTGATGTTACTGCGTCCATTGACAATTATACTAATCCAGGGTAACTATAAACCACTCTTGGAATTAGGGAATATCCTAGCAAGTTTTGCCATCATGATGAACTAAAATTTATTTGTTTTGCCTATTTTTTTGTTGCTATTCCATATATTTGACCGTAATCTAATGGCTGCAAAAATTGTGGCTCCGAAGCAGTGCATGATGCTACCCCAAAGTTTATGTAAAATCTCCACTTCATATAGCAAAACAATAGTAAATTCAAGACTTCATTTTTTTCTTTACATTTTGAAAAGTTGTTTTTTTTCAACTCTTTAAGTGCTGTAAAATTGCTCTATTACCAGTTTCTAGCTTTTCTGTCGATACTTTTCTGCAGACCCATTCACAATTATAAGCTCATTTTCAATAAAAACAAGAATCTTTACATTGATCTGATAACTTTTTGAACAATTTCAAAGTTTTCTTTGGCAATAAAAAGTGTTCAATTATGCAATCTGAATATTTTCAACTTCAGAACACATTACTTGGCCACCATAGTCCAACACGTGGATGTGAGGATTAATTGAAAACCAACTTTTAGTACTAAACACAAATGTTTTACTGAGTTTTTTTTTTTTTAAAAAAAACCACCAAGAATAAAATAACTGGCGATCGTCCCTTTGTAAAAACAACACATTACAATGGGATCGACATCAAAACGAACAAATACCGAAACGGAAATATGAAATATCATCTTGCTCATGACTTCTAAATTCCATGCCAAACTTGCACCATGACCACCACACGGAATCTTGAAATTATTTCTGCGCAATTATCAATGCATTTGGTCACCCGAATATAGACCGGCCCTGCCCGCTCCATTGTTAAGGATTGACCCTCTTTAATATCAGATCCATTGTCTTCTATGACTCGGGCGATATTCAAAGTGCGTAATTTGAGCAATATAAAGTGTTTATATTTCATCGGGGATTTTTTGAGGATATTTTCACGAGAAGTTTTTCGCAAGCCTCAACTATTCTCATGAAAATCTCCTTGGGTTGTCTTATATTAGCTGTGTGGATTGGCCAGCTTCAGGCATTAACCATGGGACAGTACTTCCATACGGAAGAGTACCCGCAAAGTGGTTTAAAGAGAACAAGCGACAACTCCAGCAGCAGGAGTGCTGGCCTGCAAAAGCCCAAAAATATTGGAACGTTGAAAGCTCAAATAGAAACCCCTCAGGGAGTGGATGTAACGAAGAGAGCTGATGGTGATGGGACAGATACTTTCGCTTGCATCGCAGAGATCTTAAAAAATCGATTGGAGCTTATTCAAGATTCCGTCAAACGTCTCTTGCACGAAGATAGGTGGAAGTGTAAAGAGGGTAAGCCACATGTGCCTCATTTGAAAGGATATTTCGAGCAACTTATCTTTGAACGATGGCTGACCAAGATGTTCAGCCCTGACCAAGAGGCTGGTATAGATGCAATTATATCCAACATCTTCGTGGATATACTACCGATGTACATAGTGCCTGGAAAAAAGCACCCTACGCCTACATCTGAACCGTATCACGCAATTGCCATAGCCAATTTCGAGAGGTCTCTCAATAACTTCCGCATCGTCATCCTCCAAATTCTTTACACGAAAAATATGCATTACCGGTTGGTGGAGTTGTCAACCATGAAGACGCAGTTGGCCAAAGGGGTGAGTTTTTATCGCAGAGCATGCCTTTGTGAAAGTGCAAACACCAAAAAGGTGGATTATATGATCCAGGCCGTTTTCGAGTTGTTGGACTGGGTTACCCAAGAGTATACTTCCCACAAGGAGGTTGGGTTCACCAACGTGCAACGGGCACTTGCTGCCAGAATACGAGAGCGCATTTTTTCAATCAACAATACTTTGCTGGTGATTGAGGTGAACAATGATCTGGAGATGTTTACGAAGGTGGTTCCGCGGGCACACGAACTAGTATTTGAATATTTCGCATTGAACTTCCCCACCAACCATTTCACAAAGGAATTGGTGCATCACTTCCGGGAAACTTTCCATCGCCTAAACGCATTTGAGTATATTGGGCCCAATAAGCCCACCGTGATGCCTTTCGAGCGTATTAGAGCCTGGTGTATGAGAACCAAACTTGTTGCCGCCCAAGAACACCTAAAGCTGTTTGTCCCGGTGAATGCTCTTCCGCCGTCCGCGTACTGGAGACTTCTCCAAGTGAAAGTGGACATTCGACACTGGTGCAAGGAGATTGAAGCATGGGAGGGCTCCAACATAGAAGAAATCGGCAGCTTACACTTGATCTGTGATAAGATCATAAAAGAGGTGAATCGTCTCAAGCTCTCCATGGACCGGGTACTGCCTCCTGAAAGCCCGGAATCTGAGCCGGAGCAGGCTGGTGTTTGAGTTATAGACACTCAGGGGGTGAGTAAGTGGGGCCACTCCAGAGATATAAGAAAGCCAATTGCAACCTAGACACTACTGAACTTAGCGAGGTAAATGGGGATTAGGGAATTTACGAAATTTTAACGATTGGTCTTTTGCAGGCTTAGGTGATACTGAAAATCATGTTTTCGTTTCTCAATAGTTGGGATCCATCAAAAAGTATTCAATTTAAACACACCTAAGAATATGGCGATTTCATTGTACATTTCGAGATTTTGCCCGAGTTTGATTCTCAAAGTCCAAGAAAGACCAGTCGACGTCCAGCAAGAACTAAAAGATTATATGTGTTCTATATAATTGGAGTCTTTCCTTCACTGTTATACACGTCCATGGGGTCAGATATCCCACTTAGCTGAAACTATAAATTACGCCACTTCGAACACCATTAAATTGCTTTATACACAATATTGAAATAAAAAATCTAATAGACTCACTTTTCTAGAAAAGCAGGTTTCTATGGTCACAGTTGCTGTCCACCATTACTTCATTCCTGAGCATAACCATAAACATCGACCTACCATATACTTCCGAATTCTCACCAATAAAAAGCGTTTTTGACTCAAAACCATCTTCCAGAATATTCATATATCCCAGTTCAAAATAATACCATGGACAATACAACCATCTTCGGGTTCCATCAGACATAAATCTACCAGCTTGTCCCATATCCTTATAACGAGGATGCACCATAGAATTGTCGCGGAAATCACTCGATACAACCTATTAGACTAGTACGTCGTGATGCTAGAGCAATCTCAAGGACAAACTCAAAAAGGATCAGTCACCCGAGTAAAAAACTATCCACTCCAAAAATCCAAAACTCCACAGGACATCAAAACGATAAAAATCATAATAATCATAATGATCCTAATTATAAAAAAAATTCGTTCTCTTTTCGTGGACGTGCCTCCCCTCGACAGACCCGCACATATACTTTCCTGCACCCTCGCCGTAATCAGTTCCGATGCCCATCACCTAGTTTGTTCTACCCCAAGAAAACACCAAAAATGGCCAAAAACAAAGCTTTGAAAGATCTAAATCCTGCTTCCGACAGCTCAGACGACGAGCAATATCACTCGACGAGCGATGTTCAGAAATCCCCCAAGAAAACCGCGAACTCGTTCGGTTCTGACCATGAAGACTTCAGCTCCGATGACGATGAAGAAGCGGTTTTCCACACCACGAAAAAAACCGCCCCTCGCCGTTTTGAAGCCCAGCAGGAGTCTGAAGACGAAAGCCTGGATGAGGAAGCTGAAGAAACCCCCGTTTCCGCCCCACAAGACGCTTCCAGCAAGAAGCTCGATGAGACCTCGGCCATGGTCCAGGAGCAAGCCAAACGGTCTAGCAAACTCAAGAGACTAACGCCAGAACAGCTCGCAAAAGAGCAGAAAAAGATCAAGCGCACCGGCGTATGCTACTTGTCCAGTATCCCCCCATACATGAAGCCAGTTAAGTTGCGGTCTGTGTTGGGGAAGTTTGGTAAACTTGACCGTATCTTTCTCAAACCAGAAGATCCGGCCTCTTACCAGAGAAGAGTCAAATACGGAGGCAATAAGAAAAAGCGCTTCACTGAGGGCTGGGTGGAGTTTGTCAAGAAATCCGACGCCAAATTATGTGCCGAGACCATGAACGGAAATATCTTGGGAGGAAAGAAATCTTCATATTACCATGATGATATCATCAACATAAAGTACCTCCCAGGGTTCAAATGGTTTGACTTGACCCAGCAGATCTCCAAGGAGAACGAAATCAGACAAGCCAAGTTATCCTTGGAAATCTCGCAGCAGGCCAAACTCGACAAAAGCTTCGTCAACAATGTGGAGAGGTCCAAATACTTCGAGAGGAAAAGAAAGGCTGCCGGTGGCAACGTCGAAGAACCCAAATTCAAGAGGGATTTCAGCCAAAATTCCATCGCCAGTACCCGAGCCGATGCCAAGAAGGAGTTCAAGAAGGAAAAGAACTCCGACAACCTCGAGAGCGTACTCTCCAAGGTGTTCTAATCCACGTCATCATTATAATACATACGCGCATCAATACAATCACCATTATATACTTCTTTTGTTGATCCATCATCTCCTCGTACTTTCGAGGAACTTAACTCGTTGAGCAAGCTCCTGCTTATTGTTACACTTCAATTCTTTCATGACAATGTCACTGTTAGCAATAACACTGTTGGGCACGTCCAGCTCCACAAGCTGTTTAAGCTTTTCCCATTGCTCCAGCAGCCAATCACCGTACTTCTTGCTAGCTGCTCGTTTCTTATTGTCCTTGATTAGTTTCCGGGCATATTTGCCTGATAGTTTTCCTGTTCGAAGCACCCTTTTTCGCTTAACGCGAGGTATTGGCGATGAGTCCTTCGGTAGAACATTTAGGTCAACTCGGGAAAGTTCCGATATGCTTGGTTGTGATATTGGGGGGCTTTGATCTTCATCCTGAGGTGGTGGACTAACCTCTCGGTTTTGGATAGAATTCGATTGTTCAGCGCCAAACTCTGCTTCATCAGATTGGCTGTTTCTGTGCTTAAATTCAGCAGGGATGTATTGTTCCAATTCTTCCAAAATATCGTCATTATCCGATTCGCCCTGACTCGCCGAAGACTCCATATTGCTTTCACTTTCAGAAGCTTGGCCCAGGCTGGATTGCTCCAACCTTATAATGCTGGATTCTATCTGCTCCTGAATCTCTTCAACAGTTCTTGGCTTCAATGCGCCACTTCTTCGAATTTCATCCAACATATCCGACGCTGTTGACTTCATGCTAGATGATGGTAAAACTTCATTCCTCAATGGAGACAGCCGCCTTGGGGTTCGATCGGTGTATTTTGCTTCGTTCACGATGTAATTATTCCCCCTAACTCTGGATTCAGAATATACATCCACAGCATCTCCAGCGTTATCCTTCTTTTGTAATTGCGATTGGCTCCTTTTAGCAGTCTGCTTCCTCTTATCAGGCAGATCATGGTCTGACAGGTCAAATTCCATATCATTCCCATATATAGATGAATGATCGAAAGTCGAAATGTCCATTCGCGGGGGAGAGAGACCATTAGTAACAAGCCCGGGCGTCAAGCTGTTGTCGGCACCCACCAACTTCCGCTTTGGAGTGGCAGCTGACGCACTACGGTTGAAAATATCTTCAGCACGCAGTAGGCCCACCGTATGCGCATCAGGGCTGTTTTCATCCCGCACGATACTACTTTGAGTTCGATCAGAGTACCGGCCTCTTATAGGGGTTTGGGGGATATCAGGGGACTCTGTGCGCCTTAGGAATGCCGAAGAGCTGCTCTTTGATAGCGTTCCATTGGAGACAAAAGGTCGGCTGGTCTCTCGGAGACTATGTGGCGTGTCTATCTCCGCATCATCATCGAACTCATCCGTGATGTCCACGGCACTTCCTGAGTTAACATGTTTCCACGCCTGGGCTTGAGATTCCCTCAATGAGTTCTTTCCGGATGACAGTAGTCCATAATGTTCCAGACGTAGTTTGAAAGACATATGTGTTTGTATTTTTTGGTGTTGACTGTTGTTTGCGTTTTGCAGGTCCTGGCACTTGCTCTACCCAGTTTGTTGTTCTGTTCACTCCGAGCTCAAAATCTCGCGTTTGTCCGCGCGCTCCACTTTGAGACCCGCATTGGTAACGCGTTCGGCCTGACCAGCATCAGATGTGGTTAAACCTTGCTAACGAGGTTTGCAGTTTTTTTTTTTTTTTTTTTTTTTTTTTTTTTTTTTTTTACCAAAACAATTAGCAGCAAAGTGTAGGTGGTACTTGTCTTAGTACTTCCTCATATCATGTAATAAGTCAATCTCGCAAGAGACAAGATCAGGCTCAACGAGTCCATACGACCTCTCGAAATTAATGTAGCCCAACAGCCCGAAAAACTTTTTCAAGTTAGCCACATTTTTGACTTGAGAAACACCATACAAAAGAGGTTTTGATTTTTCGTTTTCACGTGGCCCAGCGACATTTACCGGATCATCCTTGGTCAAAAGAGACCCAGACTTCAAGGCAAGACGGTCAATGAGTGAGCTCGAAGAATCTTCATTAGCAACCGATCCCCTTGAAACAAAAAGCCAAGAAGTCAAGTTGACTTCATCAAACTGGATAAGAAGCAATTGATCGAGCAATTTGCATGCTGACAAAATAAGTGCCAACTCATCAGCCTCGATCCCACTGAACTGCTTTGCATTCTTTGAAAGAGCGTCTGAAAACACTTCTACCAAGTTCTGAATCACTAACGACCAGTAAGGAAGTAAATGGCCTTCGCTAAATCTCAAAGAAAGGGCTCTGAACACCGTCAACGATTCACGTTTGTATAATGCCGGACAAGAGCTGTTCAATGCTGTTGACAAACGGCCGATAATCTCATCTAAATTCTTTACGAAGAAATCTTTTGGCAGAATCAAAATGAGGTAGGAAATCCTTCGCAATACCATGGCTCGATCTTCCACCTCCGAGCTTTCATTCCAGATGAATATATTTGCAGCGCTTGATTGCACTGGAGGGATGATTTTGTTCACCAATTCACCCATTCTCTCTTTATCGCTACCAATCCAAAGACCAATAATTTCTCTCCATTCGGGGATGCTGTATTTTTCATTATTGAAAAAAGACACGTCTGTAAATGTGTCAAGAACAATTTGCTTCCATGCTTTGATTGGGTACCTCTTGCCAATGCTGAGAATTAAATGCAAGATACTCCGTAAAACGACAGGAGATTTGGGTTTAGCATAAGTGAGAATGACAGTACTGATAATAGTTGTGACGGCAGTGGTGATTTTTTCTTGTTCTTGTAAAATATCACCGAAAGCTTCCACAAGTGAAGAAAGACGTTCAATTTGTTCTTCTTCCACCTCTGTATCCTTGTCTGCCGATACAGGCCTCTTCTCTGGCAGAACGGCAAAGGATTTCTTACTAACGGCCACATTGAGGATCGTTAAGAAATAGTTCGTCAAGTCACGAATATTGCGCTTACCATCATTCATCTTGCGCGTTTGGGCCTTGAGTGACACGGTTTTCATGACTTCGAGTATCGTCAATAATAGTGTCTTGAAATGCATTGGGTGTAATGAGACTTCTTTAAAAAAGGAGAGACTCATTTCCCAGATTTCATCCATCGTATCTGAATCAATAGAGGCGTAATACGGAATCAAAAATTCACACAATGTTTTCTCTGTCACGCTAGAATACATCGTAGATTTCTGCTTGTCAGAAAGAACCTGCGGAGAGCACCTTGTCAATATGGAGTTCAAAATATGTGGTAAACTCAATTGTGAATGTCCGCTATCAAGTACATGTAAGATTTTTATCTTCATCAGGAGTGGCCGGTTTGTTTCAAGTATGGTCTCAAGAGTCTCTTGTCTTTCAAGTTCGCTCAAACTCTCCAAAAGTTTCTTGGACCTAAATTTGAGCTTGTTAGACATATGTGTAATCGATTTTTGAGATGAAATCTTAACCAGATTTGAATTCACGCGAGGTTTGCTGTCTGCCCAGCTCCAAATATCAAATGCTGTTCTTATTCGCATCTTGGAAAGCGATTATCACAGAATAAACTCGCTGCTCTTCCTCTGATTTTACCAAAGGAGACTCAATTTGAAATACACCCAGGATGACATTTCCGAAGAACCCATTCTCTCCTTGTTTTGCTTTATTTGCGGGGCTAAGAGTCGGCGTCACCAAGTAGGAATGAGTGATTGTCAATAAATCTTCAAGACCCGAAAGACAAATGCTGAGGAAGGACTCGGTATCACAACAGTTCTCGAGTCTTTCAAACCTCTTTATGAAAGAGAAACACGAGTCAATCCTTTCGATGATGGTTTGATTGAAGTTCAACATTTCACCAAATATCGAATTGTCAAGCAAATATAATGAAGACTTCATTAAAGAAAACCACTTCTCAAGTAAAGTTGGGGAAGCGCATTTTGATATTCCGCGATTAATAAACGTAAGGAACGAAGGTGATCCAGACTTGTCGTCTTTTTGAAAACGCACAACATTCGCATTCATCGACTTGGCCATGTCTAAAAACTCACCAATATGTTTAATGAACATCGACTCAATGGGTTCAAGTTCAACACTCTTGATCCCTGAGTCTGAAACATAGTACAGACATGAATCCACAAGCAAATAAAAGTGATTCACAAAGTCAGTTTCGGAACCCGTAATAAGAAACGAGTATAACTCAAGTGCCTTTGAGATACATGTTGTGAAATTGGCAATACAACATGACGGATCCGTGATGTCTTCAGGAAACCTCAACTTCAAGAATTTCTGTATGATGTTCAACAAAAGCGTTTTGTAGTTTGATATTTCCCATTCGTTGGAAGTAAATAACTCGAACTTTTCAGCATTTTCAGATGACACAAACTCGTGAGACAAGCTCTCCTTCACAAACTTCTCATTCCTACGAAGTAGGTTAAGAATAGTATCAAGATAGTAAGCAAAAAGCTTAAAGTCATCTTGAGGTTCAACCATTGTCTTCTCCTTTTGCACTATAGAGAAAGACAAAAGGGGGCTGGTGACAATTTTCAAGAATCTGTTTGCTGACCCATCTGTGCACACGTTAAAAACAAACTTTTGCACATCGATCAGACTCTCTAACTTCAGGTCGCGGAGCGAATCTAAAACAACAAAGAGTGGATTTGAGAGCAATGACTCGGATTCATTAATATCTTGAGAAAGACTCCAAAGCCTGTAGAACGAATGAAGTCTGATTCGTTCTGGGGTGTGTAAGAGCATGTAAGAGATACCAGCTTCAACTTCATGAACGTCAAAATATATCCGCAAGTCAAATATGCATCTTACGGCTTCGACCTGGTAGTTTGCAGGATACAGGGATACGAGTGTGGCCCAAAGATTAGAAAGCACTATCTTAAGCATCTTTGATTTTTCCGAGAACGACAAGGATTCCATGAAGAAGCGGTATAATTTGACCATTCCGAAAATTGTGGATGCGTTGCACTCGGCATCATCATAAGCATCCCATTGAAATTCGGGGTAGCTGAGTAAGGCGTTCTTTAAAACACCTTCAGTGAGATCACGGGTGCCATCCGCTTTCTGTAAGGATGCGAGAAAGTCACAGAGCAAGATCGCGACTCGTTCACTAAGCGTGCTCAGGTTCATACTTTGTATGTACCATTGCTCAAGACTCCTTACGAGGAGAGATGCAAGCGCCCCTGTACTTACGGGTGGGGTTTGGCTCTCGTCTACAGAGCCGGCTGAATAAAAGTCCGTGATTGATTCAATTAACTTTTCTTTGGTGAAGTCGGGAGGTTCCACGCGTTCAACATTAGACAAGAGCAGTTTTTGATTGGCCAAGTCAATAAGGAGTTCAAGCGTGGAGACGGTTTCCTCTCCAGCGTCTCTTTTCAAGAGAAAACCAAAATCGCCATTGGCACGTGAAAGTTTGTTTCGTCCTCGGGGAATTCGAAGTTACGAAGAAGAAAGTCGATGATTTTCAAGTTAATCCCCTTCTCGCTGTGGAGCAACAAATCACAGGTCAAGTAATTCCAGATATGGAAGGTCTCGACTTGGTCAAAGAAGCGCTTACCGGCGGCTAACAATTCAGGGGCGCTTGATTCGGCGTTACGAGACGCGTCGCAACAGGACTCGATTATAGGCACGAAAAGCAGCGAAGTGATCAATTGGCTGATTTCCCATCTATCCATAATCATTGCTAATGAGATATTATAGGCATCAAGTTTACGCTGCAAGTTATTGCTTGCAATGAGCGCCTTTAACCCACGGTCTATGGCGGGCAATGCATGGGAGGCAAAGTAAGCCTTTCGGTCTTCGGATTTCACCGTCTCTTCGCCCGCATCGGGACCAAGAAGCCATTTCCAGAGACGGCGATTCAAACTCATATCCTTTTTCAACGTGACGCGGCAACATGCCATGATCAAGAGCTGTTTGTCGGTAGATGAAATGACAGTGGTTATGACGGGTGAGTTAAGAGGAATATGCGACAAAAGGAGGTCAAAGAAGCCTCGCATTACGATAATATCGTTGGCCTGGTTGAAGCTAGAGCGCGTGTTCAAAGCCGCCGCAAACGCACGGACCAAAAGCCCCGGTTCGGAAGACAAACAAGCCTGTGCCTCAGCCGAGAATCTCGCTTCTCTGTCCAGACCAATCATGGCGAATACGGGTAAGCGAGCCGTGCACCAATTGAGAGCACCGAGACGTTTTTCGGGGCTTGTGAGTATACAAGCAAAGAGGGACAGCCAGAAATGCGGGTTGTTGCCTAGCTTTTGCTTGAATGAGTCCAATAACTTCATGACATCAGCGAAAACCTCCGAGTTCTCGTCTTCAAGACCCGGGAGAAGTGCTAGTAGAAGCGGGCCGGTGATTTCCTTTAAGGTGGAGGGCGTCAAGTGCAAAAGAAGGTTGTTTTCATAGAGAGAAAGGACCTGGGGCTTCACTTGCATGGATCCAAATGACACCACGGGAAGGATTCCAGGCAACCACACGGAAATCTGCGAATTGAGGGTATCAATGGTCAAAGAGTCAAATACGGCCTCATAGAGTTCAAGCGCTTTGCGATGCACACCGTTTGGTAGTTGTGGCAGGAGACAGAGCGCCAACTTTGCCAGCACCTGTTCCGGTAAAGGAAGCCACTGCACCAGGTGTGCGGTTTCGGCAGGAAGCGCCAACAGTTTCTTCAACCGAGCAAGAAACGCAATGTAATCGGCCCATTCCTCTAACGCGTCGAAGCTGGCGAGGGTTTTTTCGGCCTGGGCCAAGATGCGCTTGTCTCTGGGGGATAAATCTGAAGATCCAGACGCGGGGCCACCGAACCCGGGGATCGACCGGAGAAAACCCGTGTTAGAAGTGTCCATGGCGAAATTTTTTGGGGGTTTTTTTTAAAGTTTCGCTTGGGCGGGTTGAGATATCCACTATAGAGGTACAATTGGGAAATTGCGAAGTGGTGGTGAGAAAAAGAAGTGGGGTGGATTGATAGGGTAGATCGGTCTAGGTACATGGAAGACAGCGTGGGTGTTGAGAACTTGGGGCTATCTTCAGGTCCCACCTCCGTACATCCCGGTAGTTAAAAGTGGGGTCGTAGCCTAAAGGACGGCACCAAGAACAGGGCCCCAAATACATGCTAATATTGGGTCTAGCCAGATACTTGCTATGGTTTGGTATTTTTGTGTCTTTGTAAAACTGCAGTTGTGTGTTTTTTATTTTTTCAATAAATAAGAGAAAGGAGGGGGGTCTCCTACCAGGTGTGCAGCTGAGTTCTTTGTCTTCTGGGGACACCCTAATTCCAGACCCGCCTCTATAAATTCTTAACTCTTTTCAAAGTATTATCCACATTAATGGAACCCCGACATATTTTGTTGGTGGAATAATTTAACACACTCGGGATTTTTTGTCCCCTTGTATGAGTATAGGATGGAAAGTTCAATGTTGATGCATGCTCTCTCGGTGATTCTTTTCTTACAGGATTAGGCAGACGTTCTTCGTGGTCTCGTTGTTTCCCTGGTTTCTTTTTGCGTCCATACGTGTCTTTACTTTTTGTGCTTTTTGTGTGGTGGCTTCTCTTGATAACGACAAGCTGGGAGCAAAATGTGTCCTATTTGAACCAGATCGATCAAAAAGATCGCCTGGTGTCGTAATATGAAATTTCTTATATTGGAAATACCCCTTTCTTATACGCCTTCCCAACCAGAGCAAAAATTGCACTTCGGAAAGTATCCCATCTCATTCAACCATACAATTGGTCCATTTTCCAAGCCCGTCAAGTCTCATGCTACCATGAACATATTCTATTTTGACGAGTTCATGCCCACTGTCACTATACATGGACAAAGCCGTTTCAAAAATCGTTTATTCCCTCTATCCTACTTATCGAGAACCAGAGAAATAAAGCGGATCGCATCCACCAACTCTTGCTCATTGGTGCTGTGAGCCACACCTTTATAAGTGTTGAAATTCCAGTTGGTGAAGCCCAAGCTCTTGTAGAACTTACTTGCATCCTCACCAATGGAGTGGGCAATGACTTCGTCCTGGTCCCCATGACCCTGGAACACCGGGGTATTGAAATTGACGCCGTTGGCGTTGTGCTTTTCCTTGATGGAATCAGGAATTGGACAGAACCCAGAGAGTGCTACAAGCCCACCAATCTTGAAGTCAAGCAACGATAACACCGCCATTGAGAGTGCCGAGCCCTGGGAAAAGCCTCCAATGACGATTTTTTCTGGCGGAATGTTGTGTTTTTCCATCTGCTCCTTGATCAACGCCTTGACCACTTCGCACGACTTGAGAAAGCCATCTTTATCTTGTTTCGGGGACGTGCCGCCAAACAGGTAGATATCAAACCAGCCTGGCATCCTGTATCCACCATTGACAGTGATAGGGATCTCCGGGGCGTTGGGAAACACAAAGTTTGTTTCTTCCTGGCACTTCAAAAGACCTGTCTGTTTAATAATTTGAGGAAACCATGACCAGCCATCACCGGAATCTCCGAGGCCATGGAGAAAGATGATTGCAGACTTGGCCGTTTTCGAGGCAGGCACACGCACACTAGAAATAGACATTGTTTTTTCCGTGTTAATCCAGATCCAAAATGATAAGATTGCAACTGGGATACTAAGTCTTTTGCAAAAGTGAAGGCACTGGAGTTTTATAGGCATTTTCCAGGGCCGCACTGGGTTAACCTCATTGTATGAAGTTCGAATGGACGGTGCGCGTTTTCGAGAACGTGGGGCTCTCACGAGAATTGAACCCACCGGTGGTGCAATAGAATATTATCGAGGCAAACGTGAAGGAAAAATTGAAGGAAGGAATAGATTCCGGCTGCGGAACAGTCTAGTAACAAGGACCGTGCTCCCGATGATAATGGGGGGGTTAGGTTCTTCTCTCTATAACGATATCGTTAGGGCGCGATCAATGGAGTTATAAAACTAGGTTCGAACAGGTGATGGAACTCATAGTTCTTGCCACTGGGATATCTGGCTATGATTATTTTCTCTAGTTTGTTTATCTTGGTCATGTTTTGTCCCATTTATAGTATACTCCTCGGTGTTTGAAATAAACATGGCAGGAAAGGTCGTGCGCCTTACCGACACCGGAGTTGATTTGGGTCCTTCGGAGAAAAAACGTCACTTAGAAAAGCGTCTGCTTAACCAGGACGACCTCCAGAACCTCCAGAGGAAGTGGAGCGCGTGAAGAGGGAGAAGAAGGAGAAATCTGGCGCTTTCTTGTACACGACAACCTCAGTGATAGAATTGCATTTGTAGTTGGAGACAAATTTTGCGTGGGTGCTATCAAAATAAAGAAATTGTTTTCTTCAATATGAAGTGAAGCCCATAAACGTATTTTCTAAAGTAATTTGTGTGTCTTAAAGAAGTAACATGGGGGTTCTAATATTGAAGGTACGAGAGTGCGTGCAGACCATAGTATATTAACAGGCTTGCGAGACTTCTCCAGACAAACCGCCTAATAACGGCCACATAAGGATTTCCTTTGGGATATTGAGGATCCATAAAGATTGTATTTGGGGTTTTGAGGATTCATATTTATTATTCTTGTGATGTAAAGTTCATTTGATTCCCTAAGCGTATGTTCTAGTAGACTATGCTATTCTACTCGTTTCCTCTGAGAAGTTGCACCCAACTGTATAAAACGGATTAAAGAAAACACGTATGTGTGTTCTTTTTATCTAGAGTCTGAAAGGAAGTTTCAATTCAGAAAATATGCTGGAGTCTAAATGCGGAATACTGCAGAGCCTGTGTGGCATACGTCCTTCAAAGCAACATACTTGGATTAATTCACCAGTTGTAATTATTTCTTACGAAGACTTTTTTTAAATAGTTGTTGTGTATAATTTTAAAAGTTCATGGTCACATAATCTTGTAAATATCCCTATCATGAAATTCTATTATGGTCTAGAAGTGGGCACGTTTATTAGTGACAATGCCGGTTCATGAAAGTGAGGTTCCCACGAAGAGTACACCTAGGTGGACATGACAAAATTGGTGTGAAGCCACCCGTTGTCTTTTTGGGAAATAAAATGATGAACTAAGTCCTTTTATGTTTTCTCCTTGGAATTAATAAACAAAGAAGAATTTAAACAGTTGAAATAATGAATTCGTAACCCGCATCTTTAAAGCTAATTTCGCAGCTTTTTACCAAACCTGAGTAGAATTCTAGAGTAAACTCAAAAGTGCAATTAAAAGAAATAAAATCCAACCTTGGCAAAATAAGACTTCGGAAGGAAATAAAGAAAATAAAATTCTTCAATCCATATGATGTTTTGGGAAATTGTACTGAGTACTACCAGATGTCTAAAAAAGGCAGGCGTCCCTTCTTTTGGTCTTAATGGAAACCATCTATATCGAGAAAGATCAAACACGCAATATACACCAAAATAGTTCAAGTGAAGATATCGGCCGCTGTTGCTCAAAATATAGGAATGCTTGCCAATTTATGAAACCTTGACGGTTTAAACATCTCAGCCTTATGTTTGATGTACTTGACTGATTTTCTTAATTGTTTGGAATACACAGTACTGAGTAATGGACAATTTCTTGTTCAAACGAGATGCCGATTTTGGTACCTCTATTGAAGCCGCTTTGGGAACCGCTTTTGGTACCGCTTTGGGAACCTGACAATCATTAGAAAAGTTACTAAACAATCACACTTGCTAAGAATATTCCTAAAAGCACTTCCCTTGGGGGTGATTCGTGGATGCCTAGCCTGTATGGTAAATGGTCTATGGATAGTACGCAGTATACAGTCTACAGCACGGGGAATTCTTGTATGAACGATTCTGTCCGAAAGCAGTCGTATACTTCTTTCTTTTAAAGCAACAAAAATGGCATCCTTCCCAGATCACCGAAATCTTGTATGCAACCTCTCGTAGCATAACTGTCCATGATTAGATAAGATAAGATACGATATGCTGAAATGCGATCGCACTGCATCCACGCACTCCACACCAATTTTCATTTAAAAAGCGGGACCTATGATCGGTCGAACGCGACTACTATTCCGCCAAGTCTAATTTCAGAAGCAAATAATGAATCAAAACAATGTCACTCTACAAAAAAATTACAAAAAGATTGCAGCACCACAATTTCGCATATGGTCTCCCACTACACTACTCAGTGTGGCTCTACGTGGCTTAACTAACGTTGATCGGACGGGAAACAGTGTGATCCACGTGATATGGCCGCAACCGTAAGATTATCTTGTTCATAAAGAGATATGGAATAATATAGTATTCACAGCTTGCTGAAAAAGACCACCGGGCTATATTGAAGGGTTCTTATCATATTTTTAAAGATGATGCATTCAAATCAGTAATTATCAGACGTGGGGGCTATGTCCTATGGACTGAAGGCTGTATTCATGATATCGTTACAGCAGGTATATCGTCATAGCGGGTTTAGCATCCACGATCTCTCCCCATTCCCAGTAGTGCCAGTAATGAGATGTTTCTTTCAAAAAAAATAGATCCTGGGCAAAAGAGAAAATGATTGTTTTGAATCAGTAACAATCTAAATAAGCCGAACATCTGACTTTCTCGTGATTGCATATACTATACTATGTCCATAGCTATAGGGGTCTGGCATGTTTCAACGTCAACAACCACTGTGATGGCTATTTCCAATTATGCATTCTTGAAAATACATTCATTTGACTTCTGCACCATAACTGCTATCTAAGTCATATAATAACACAAATTGTCTCGGCCAGCTTTTGAAACGTAACATTTACAGTCACCTCGAATAGACCCATTATTGAGGACAATCTAAAAATGAATATATTCCTCGTTATTGAAATAATGTATGCTGATATGATTAAAACACCTCTATGTCAGTGCGGGCTCTGGCTCCGCCCCCACGTCCGCCTCCTTTGTTCTCTTTGATTGCACACTCGCATCTTCTTCGGCAGGCCGCTTCTTCTCCTCCTTCTGTCCCTTTTCACCACCAGTATTCACTGAAACCTCCTCGCTCGCAGCCACCTTAAGTGTACGCGCATTCTGTTTTTCACCATTCACAACACGGAAGTACGGCTGACATCTCCAGTAAGGTACGTTTTTGTATCTGCCGCCCCACGGCTGGAGCTCGCTTTCTGTGATGACGTCGACTTCAGCAATATCAGGTTTTGCGTAAATCTCAGCCACAAGGCCCTCCACCTTCTGCACAATCGATTCCCACACGTCGAAGTCAGCATGTACACTTGTCTTGCCAATCACCGGGCGTAGTTCTGTGTGCACACAAAGGAAAGCATGCAATAGCTTGAAGAAGTGGGCCTTCATGGCCGTGCGCGAGGCTTCGCCCGGACACGTCTTGACGATCTCGAAGTACTCTCGAAGCATGTGGTCGACTCTAGCAAACTGCTTATCACGGTCGTCGGTTTGTGTCCAGAACACACCCGGGTTGTACAAGTTTCCCTCCGCCGACATGACGGCGTCACACGCAACCTCGTCTGTGCACCTAGCCAAATCAGAAGGGTAAAGGATATTGCCGTTGGCAAAAAACACCTGGTCCGAGGGCAAGTTGTCACGCAAGTAGCGCAAGATCTTCCAGTTGGCCAACCCAGTGGCCTGGCCCTTCATCTCTCGCGTGCGCCCATGGATGGTGATGAATTGGGCACCGGCACTAAGCACCATCTTGGCATAAGCCAAGCTTTTTTCCCAGTCGTCGTACACCCGGATCTTCGCCGTCACGGGGCACTTCAAGTTCTCGTGGAGCTTGCGGATCAACTTATACACAAGGTCCCAGTCATCCATCAAAAAGGCTCCGTAGTTGCCTTTACGAGCAATGCCCTGGGGGCATCCTAAGTTCAAGTCTACTGCATCGCACTGATGTTCGATGTGTTGTGCTGCCTGCAACAAGTACTCCGGGTCGTTGGCACAGAATTGCACCACGAGCGGACGATCTTTGTCGGTATCGCCGTCCCACTTGGACCACATCTTTCTGCGGTAATTTTCATCGGTGGCAAAAAGTTTGGCATGGAACATAGGCGTATAGCAAAGCTCGGCCCCATATCTGCGCAGGAGAATTCTCCATGCGAGTTCCGACTGGTCCACCATGGGGGCCACAATGGTTTTGGGCTGCCCGATAGCATTGTAGAGGTCACGTCCGGAAAGCTTGGTGACAGTCATGGCAGGCGACAGTTTATTGCACCAGATTCTGCGAAGAAGATTGAGGAAAATCACTTTAAATGGTGAGATGAGGTGAGATGCGATAGCGCAGTTAGTTTAGTTTCTTTTTTTTTTTCCTCCTCTGTTTCTTTTTTCCAGCACCGCGAACATCGACCCCACACTGCGGCACGACTTTCAACGTTCTACCCCGATAAGGCAAGATCACTTTGAAAGAAGGGGTGATTTTTTTTTTTTTTTTTTACAATTCTTTTTATTTTAAAAATCTCTTTTTTTATCTCGAGCAGGAAAGAAGGTAATAAAATCAATGACTCGACAAAACCCAAAAGTGCTTGTGATTTCTTGGTCGGTGCATGGCAATAATATTACACCGGGTGGGGTTCCCATATAGGTTGGCCCAGTCAAGCCTCTTTCATCATCAGTAATCTTGGCTGATTAAACCGCCCACACATCGTTCACTTACATTCGGCCACTAATATCCAACGCCATATGCTTGAGAGCCTCTGCAAACCTCATTGCAAGCGGCCATAGGGGAGCGTCGGCCAAAATACGCACCCCCAAACCAAGAACATGGGTCAGAAGCTTACATTTCTTCACCAGCTTCACCTTCATCGTTTTATCATTCGAGCGCACAGCTTCGATATTTTTGTGAAATGCCTTACTTCGAGCAAAATCAAAGATCCCTCCTGATTGTCGGTTCAAAAACTCCGAATACGATGACTGCTCCTGCGAACTAAGAGCAGTATCGATGCTTCTAAGCACATTTTCGCAACTGAGCCAGAATGCACTTTCGGCAACACTGAGCGTTTTACCATTTTCAATTGAATCCAACGTCTTCCCCAAAATAATCACCGCAATAAAAACCGCCGTCAAAAAGTACACTGGCGTCCTCACTGAAGTCTGTTTGGCATCGTTCACCACCGAAATATTGTGAGTCCATAATACGAGTACATCCAAAGCATATTTGCAAGCCTCCTTTAGGCCATCCAAATCTTTATCAAGACCTGAAAGTAAGTTGTTCATTCCACTCCAGTCTCTATGAAGCACGGCTGATGTAATCGGAGAAAAGTTCACACTAAGTCTGATTTTGGCAAGCAACACTAGAGGCAAAATTAATTTAAGCCCGGCGTTTCTGTTAAGAAGAGTCTCATTTTGGTTGTTGATAAGAGTGGATCCTCCGTTTTTGACAAAATACTCTTCCCACGAGTTGATCAAGTACTCTAATCTGGGACGACACTCAACTCTCCATGTTAAAGGATCGAATTCTCCTGAGTTATTGCAATAGCTAGTCAGGATTTGCTCATGCACGTACATGAGGAGCCCCAAAGACTTTTCAAAGTTGCTTTTGTGATCGGTAAACTGAGAACCAACCAATTGCGCCAACAACTCTTCTAAGGTTTGATTGTTACTCACTTCAACGATGTTCTGATCTTTGCACTTCATGAAATGACTATGCCATTCTGTGGCATTCCCGGCTCTCCACAAGTTTTCGTCACTGCAATGAATCCCACTTCTAATCTCTGATCCCGTCATTGGTATTGGACAACCAAGCAAAATACTGCGGATTACTTCTAGCTGGTAGAAAGTGAGAGCGGTCCTAATCCGTGTTTGGGCCATAATGAAATAACCAAAATTGTTCTGCAAATTAGTTTGGTCGTTTGGGTTTGAAATTGGAGGTGGGGGAGCCAAGAACTGTTCAAGTGGCCGGTGAAAGTTTGTTGATCTGATTAATCCCACCATGGACTCCATCTGCCGCATAGTGATCTCCACCATGTTAGGCTCGTTGAGGAACATAGATATGAAAATGTGAAGAACTAAACACTGGTGGGCCATTATTGGGACTTTCTTCAGCTGTAGTTTATTCGGAGTAACTTCATTCTCAAAAAATTTATGAATATGGTACTTCGACAAATTGAAGAGAAGAAGCGTGTTTGAGTCATGATACGAATAAAGAGCTCCGATTGAACACATTGCCAAAATCATGGGAATATTCTCAAAATTATCGATCATAGGGTTCTTCAAAGTCGGCAAGTGTATGAACAGGAAAAATGTGTTGAACTCTTCGCCATATAATTTCATGTAAGCATTCAAGTCTTCCTTTGGTGGGAAGTGGTCGTCTGACACATTACTGGCCTCCACGATCTTGGCCCGCAATTCTTCCGTGATAAACTCGTTGGGCTCACCGATGGTAAATTGAGCTCGCGAAGCTCTTCGAGATGCCAGACTAGACAGTCTCGAATCATCTTTGGGAGAACGTCTTGTTGCAGTCAAATCAAGAAGACTCTTCTGTCGCACCAAGTCGTCCTGTTTCAATTGGAAGAGTGAAAAAACCTCATCACTTTGAAATTCGTCCTTCATGAAAGGCATCCCAAGAAATCCCGTACTAGTTGATGCGAGTGGGACTTCGTTCGTCAAAGGAACACCCTTTATTTGCTCAAGCCAATCGAGGTCATTGATATCATTGCTAAAGCCTATTTTCCTGCGCTTGGAGTCCTCGGTTTGATGTTTCTCGTCTACCCCACTTGCACGAGGACTTACACTAACAGTTCCCCTGCTAGGAAGTTCTTTTGGGTCTGCTTGTCCTTGTAAAAACATAATGTCCGGGTTGAAGGGAGAAACACCCGCGCCATAACCCATATTGGCCATATCGTTGGGTTCACCTTGGTCCATCAGAGGGAAGTCAAATGTCATTGGAGTGGTTCCTGGAATATGATGAGGGTGGTTGGGATTCTGGAACTGATGGCCAGAAATAATGTTATTGGGTGGATTTTGGCGAAGAAGTGCACTCGGAAGATTCGATTCCGAGGGAATTGTGTCGAGGCTCATCTTAAAGAGGGATTCATTCTTCGATTTCCCAAGCAAAGAGTCACCCGTGGAAAGACCATCAGACTGGGATATTCTTGAAGGGTCTGTCAGGAGCGCAGTGAATTTTAAGTCATACCAATCCAGACAAGCATCATTCAAGTCCAGGTTCAGAAGACCCGGGTAAGCGAGCTCGGTGGGGTTCAACTGAGGCGTGGCGAAGCCAACTTGTGGCGGGCCTTGGGAAATCTGGTTGTTTCTTATGGCCAATGCGTCCTGAAGATTGGTGTATGAAAGCCCCGAGACCGCCGAAAAGGATGCATGCCGGGGGTTCGACCCCAGGCCTTTGTATGAGGAGAAGTTTTTGAGATCAAGGGAACTTTTGAATTCAAGTTGCTCCGTCAAAAAGTCTTGTCGAGCCTTATCTTTAAACCCCTTCTGTTTCTCTTTCATGTCAGGTGAGTCACCGGTAAGCGGTGATGGCTGCTGTGTGTAATCAGCCACGGAGGCGCTGTGATTCTGGAGCATATCCAAGTCGGAAAAGCTCGAGCTTGTGCCATGATTACCAGCAGATGCTGCAGGCGTATTGTTGTATGAGTTCGTGTTCGGAGACGGAATAATCCCCGAAGTCTTAGCGAGTGGCTCATTATTGGTGAAAATAGTGTCGTTGTTGGACTGGTGGCTGGATGGTAGAGAAGTGTTCCTAGGGGAATCTTCACCCAGGTCCAGAACTGGGACCCCATGGGCGGAATTGGTCAACTTGTACAGCAGGTTCGGGAGCGGGGCTTTGGCATTCGTGTTGTTGTGGAGGATAATGACAGTTTCGTTTGAGGCGCCTAATCCTGTGACCGGTGGCGTGTTCCTAGGGTCAAGATCATTGCCATGGTTGAGTGTGACAGGCAACAGGCCACGCCGCACAAGCAGGAAAATATTCAGGTGAACTTTCTGCTGGTGGCGGAGCACCAAATCACGTCTAGCAAAGCACCTGCCACACGCTGCACATTGGTACGGTTTCTCGTTGGTGTGAGCTCTTTCATGGCGTTTCAAGTGCTCCAAGCGGGCAAATCCCCGCGTACAAATTGCACATAAATGCGGCCGTGGCTTATCGGTACGTATCTGGAGAGATTTCTTGGGAATTGGCTGGGTCATACCGCTGGCTGACAGAAGCGACAGGCGGTTTCCGTCTTGTGGGGAAAGAGATGTGGTCATTTATTGGGACAAGCCGAGGGAGTGCTTTTGCCAATATGGAGGTAACCAAGTGATATCCACACAGAAAGATGACGATTGTGCTTGGTGGGTCGGCAACGGTAAAGGTGGTGATGGTTGGTTTCTTATCCTTCTTGCTTTTTTGGGTCGAATATCAAAAAGGCAAATCAAGATATCCGAACAGAAGTTAGCGTTTGAGCGGGTATCACTGGGGTGCTAACGGAAAGGTAGAACTAAGGAACGGCGCCGAGCACGTGCGAGTGAAGGAATCAATAAATGAATAAATAAATAAATAAGGGGGCTTGACGGAGGCGCAAAATAAACAGGCAGAGTTAAATGGGAGTGTACTATCAAATGTTTTTCTCGATCCGCTTTCGTATAGTCTTACTCTTCACCGGTATTGGTGTTGGGTGGGGTTGGATGGAAATATATTAGTCGGAGGTGCGAATATAGTTCGGGCGTCGAGTCTGGGGAAGGCAAAAAAAAAAAAAAAAGAGTGCGAGCTGTGCACTCCAGCGCCTATTATGCATGGATACAGCGGCGCGTGGGTGCGCGAATGCATGCAGTCAACATTCCAAGTTCCGGGGATAAGTACCCCCCACATTTAGAATACAGACAGATTTGCGAAACTAACCCAAAAAAAGAGAGACACTAAAGTGATGTACAGAGAACTTTCGGGGACCTAAGTATATGTCTGAAACAGAGATACCCGAGTATTATGGGCCAGTCTATAATTCCATTGTTTCATTGTGATTAGGAATTAAAGTTTTGTTTTGTTTTATGAAGGTCAGTTTCCTGCAGGGCTCTGGGGTGCGTCAGTGCGTCAGTGCGACAGACCGACCGACCGACCCGCCCTGTTTTCGAATCTTGTGATTCACCCTGTCGGTCCTGTCTCAGAACCAGCCTCAGGAAGTAAGCTTGGCCAGATAAAAACGTAATGTGGAGATTTCTGTAAAGTTGAAGTCCAATCAATTTTTTTTTTTTTTGGGCAACATCAAACGAATATAAAGAAGAATCTCTAAAACAACAGTGGAACACCTCACTCAGGCAAAAAAATACAAATCTTTTTTTAGCGCACTCGATTCCTTGCAGCGGCCCGGGGGCTTCATTCTCGGTTTCCCCAGGACGGAGCAGTTTTGTGATAATATAATCTGCACACCAACGATATGCACCTCGTTTGCAGACATCAGCATCAAAATTCGTCAACAAAGAACTTGATTAACTGAATCAATTTTAACACAGAATTGATAAGTTTTCTCATTACGCTTTCTTTTTCTTAATAACATTATTGGTACTTGGCAGGGTTAATTCTTGTATTCACCATAATAAACTAAAGAGTGTCTCACAACTAATTGGATAATGTATCTTCATTATCAATCAGAACAAATTGGATCAATTGGAATACTTTTCTCTCTCTTATCGATATTCCTCAAGGCTTTACAGGTGAAACTTCCCGATATATATGCATAGTTGAAGGAAGAAGTTAAACAAAGGAACAGAGATGCTCACTGGTTTCATAAAAAAAGTGAATATCCCACCAACTCTATCACATTAAAGTATACGAGAAGTTTATCCTTAAACTTCTGAAACTTTAGAGTGGGGTCACCGCACAGTTGTGCACATAAACCAGTGCGCCATGTCTGATCACAACACATCCTCTCTTTGCACCTTCAACAACCAGCCTAGTAACCTTCTCAAACATCAAGGTTTACTCTTAAATTCCCCACAGCCCTTAATCGACAGAATGTGACATACGTGAGAGCCTTTGTAAAAATATCCGCAACAATATCAACAGTCCGATAATAATTCAAGGTAAAAATCTCTCAAGTCAAGATGTTGCTATACAAAGTCAATCCGAACACGAATATGTTTTGTACCTTCAAGCAACGATCCATTCTTTGCTCTCTTGATAGCTTCTTGGTTGTCATAGAACATTTGGCACTTATGTCTAAAACCAAATTCATCAACCAAACTGTGTATCCATAACATCTTAGTTAGCAACGTACACAAAGCTATTATCTCAGCATTCATAGTCGACAACGATACCAACGTTTGCAACTTTGGACTTCCAACTCACTGGGGATTCACCAACCATAATACAAGAACCGGTAATTGACCTGCTTCTTAAATCTGGCTCACAAGCAAAGTAGGCATCACTCAAGCATTTAATAATACCCAGCGTTCCAGCTCTGTCAATGATACCATAATCAAGCGTACTTTCAAATACCTCACAACCCTCTTTTGCTATCATCACGTGTTTCACCTTCGGCTTAGAAAGAAACCTAGAGAGTCACAGCACAACATAGTTAACATCAAACCGAACTATATTGGTAGCTCACAAAAGCTTGCCCACAAATAACTGATCCTCACTCTCATCACAAGGTTCTTCTTCGTCTGAATTTTTCACATCAAACAAACATTGCACTGCCGGAATTTTCTTCAGTGAAAACTTCTCCATCCCATAGTCTTTGAGTAACGATTCAACATAATCTCTCAAGTGAAGTTTCACAAAGTCAGGTTGGACATCAAAATTCATGCCAATAAACTTGTTCACTAAACCAAGATATTTCATGTAAACTCAAGCCAGACTTCACGAGGGAAACTTCTTAATCATTAGTCAGAATGAGAAAGACATCATCATCATAGAGTGTAAAAAATAATAAACCACTCACATAAATGAACATTGTTCCATGAGCTTGTAACATATGGTTGCATTCCAAACATACGGAATTCTCTGCAAACCATAAAACGACTTCTTCAGCTGTAGCATACTCAACACCATCCTCTGTTTCTGGTTTCACTAAATAACCTGGAACCTGCTTCATTAATCTCATCATTATATCACCTAGAAGTTTCACAGCCAGGAATTCCATACCATCGATCATTGTGTTGTTTGAGCAGCCATCACAAACATAAGTCTCATCCACATCTGTCACATTACCAGAGAGCATGTAGTTCACACTTCGCAACTGGTTACACATTTTCGTTTTCAAAAGAACCTTATAAAAAGCCTTTTTCCTCCACAACGAACACACATTGACAGTTCATACGCTCAACATCAGAACAATACTGAAATTCAAATGACCAGCTTCCTTACTCGTATCCACAGCAATATTTCACCTAGTCCACAAGGAGGACCTCATTGCTTGAGCATTTGGAACATATTCATTCAATTTCCCAGTTCACACACTTGACTTACTATCACAGTTGAAAGTTCTCTTCAACAAGCTTGGATTGATAACACCATCGCTTATTCTTATCTCGCTATCAATAGATTCTTTCATATGTTCTAAAGTTCAATATTCATCATCGTCCAATATGTGTCACTTCACTAGTCTTGTCACTAACAACAGATCCACCGTAGATATGAAAGAGTCTTGTGTAGCAGCAAACCTTCATGCAGCAGCACACAACTTCTCCCTCTCGAGGTAAGAATCGAGCGACCCAACTATATTGCCTTCGTAGATGGAAACCACCCATTTACTCGGGGATGTCCACAAACCCACAAACACATTTCCCTCAGCAGACGAACCATAAATGTCATCGGACCTAACAACGATAAAATCCGGACACGAGAACATGTAAACAGAAAGACCATCCTCTGATTTAGCGGCACGAAGAACAGTAAATCAACCAGCACCAGCAAAATTTCCAGGAACCCGATTAGAAAGGACATGGGAAAAGGTGCATCAAGAAGTAGCATGTGCATCAGAATGGCATCCTCTGGAAGTAAAAAGTCATACAGGGTTAACCGTAAAGCTCTTCGCAACAGACATTAGGCCACTGAACACAAACAGCGTACTCCCTCTCTTTCTCAGTTTCCTTTTAGAAGGACTCTTCTGAGACACCACTGGACTTGCTAGGACATGACGCTTTTTTCTCGGCATGACGTTTTTCTCCAGAAACCAGATCTTTCAGAACATCAAAGAGTTTCTTTAGCTCATCATTTTGTTGTTCACTTAACTTATCCGTGACCCGCTGAAGAAGAGGTCAAAACTTGATACTTCAAAACACTTAAAGTATGCAATACAAGTTTGATCAGATCATATGTTCGAAAATAGAACCACCGTATTCTCGAAAATAGAACCTCTTCGCTCAAAACACAAAACACAGCATAATGCGATTCAACCATATGCGGGGGGTCATGGGTAACAAACACCAATCCTGTTCAATGAGAACGTGGACCAAGGTATGCACACTTCGCAATATTGTGGAAGTTCATGTGCAGTCTACCTTTCATCAGATAGTGGGCATAGACAACACAGCCAAAGACTCGTAACATCGGTGTGACCATTTTATCAGTTGAGTTCCAAACATGGATGGGCATCCTGCTATTTAACTGCGCCCAAGGCGTCCAGTCAAGACTATCGCTCACACGACGAACCCCACCATCCCAAAAGAAACCATAAAGGATGCGTTCGCCTGCGCAAGAAGTACCCGGGCCTTTTCTCTCACAGTCCTCATCATTCGTTCACCAAGTCCATTCCAAATCCGTTCTGAATCAACCTAAACAAAATTTCTCACAATTCCCAAAAATTCGCACAATTCCCAATAATTCGCACAATTCCCAATAAACGGAATAAAGTTCAGTAATACGTCACTCACAAACGCTGAACCACTATCAGACCTCACTGGTCTAGGGAAACAGGACTCCCTAAGATTCATAGAACTGGAACGGATGAACATCTTCATCACGGCCATAGACTTGTAGCGGATAGTCGCAAGATGAAGATAACACGAGGACCACTCAACCAGAGAAGTACCACGGAATAGGACAAAGAAAACGGGCCACACAACTCAACATATAAAACCGCAAAAGGACCACTCACAACCGTATGTCCATCAGAGCACTAAGCAAGCAACCTTCACACTGAGACAAGAATGTAATAAGACTTTCTCATGTGAACAAGCACACTACCTGGATGACCAAGGCAGTAGTCGAAAGACCAACCCAGTTTAACCTAAGGACGGGTCGGGATTATTAACAGAGTTATCCGTAGACAAATCCTGACAAACTTCAACCACTTCACCATCGTCACCAACTGTTAACAAACCTGTATTAATTGTTAACACATCATCAAGTTGGAGTCTTTAACCTTTATTCCAACAATCGGCATACTTCCCACACACTCACCATCAACTTTGACTCCTTCAAAGAGTTTTGTGTGGAAGTCTCAGACCGAATCATATCTCTTCCAAAACACGAGCAACGCAAAATCTTCTATCGCAGAGGGGGCAAAAATATGAACAGTAACTGACGGCGCATACAACACATCAGTCAGACTAACTGTGGTCCCATCTAGTACTAATGCGATCAGCTTACCATAGCCAAGACTTTCCATGAAAGTTCCATAGGCATAAAGATGCTTTTCCTTTCCACCATGATATTCATAAAGGAGAGCAACATCATTAACAACATGAGATATGCTTCTTCCATACCAAAGAGATTTCATAAACAACAGTCAATCAATTGACATTAAGGGAGAGCAGTGTCATCAAACTCATCATAGCAAACTCAACATGGCAAACTCACCATTGCAAACCCATCATTGCAAACTCGTCATCAGTTTTAATCAGGCCAAAACCAGTATCCTTCTCACCAGTACCCGAAGTTTTGCCTCAATTGTTTGCCGCCATTTGCCTTCACATATTATGCCTTCTTCTCTGCTCTTCCTGACGTTTCGTCATACTCAGGACAGGCAATTAAGGATCACCGTGAACTTAGTACTTAGGCGAATCCTGACTGCTCTGGGGTGTCGGAGTTCTCGGACTAACAGGGTGTTTTATCCTTAGTTCTCATCACCTTAACAGGTGTTTGGGCTTTTAGCGCATGCAACCCAAGTCCTTCGCAGAGACTTTCCGAACCACAAGAGAGTCCACAAACATCTTCAAGTCCACGTCAACAATAGCGGACTTAAAACCGGTACAAGTTTACCAAACCGCAACAACATATCACGCCCATGGCACTGCTTCATCATCATCGGTGATATTCGAGCCCAAATATTCATATCAAACTGTTTCATGCCATGCTTTCAACCAAAGCACAAGGGGAGCAACATCCAACCACAACACAAGAGGAGCAACATCACCGGCTAGTAGGGAACAAGTTAGTTTCAATTCCAAATTCTCTTTCAAGAACGAGTGATGTTAACCTCACAAGAGTGGTAGCATCCTCTGAAGTGAACTCGAAACACATCCCAAAAGCAAGACCAAGCCGCGTTTTGCATCACATAACAATCTCCAAAACCTAAATCAGGAGTTCCAAAAAACAACCAACGGAAACCTTCCAACGTCGGAATATAGTAATCTTTGTGATCCTTCGAACACTCTTCAAAGGTCACCATGAACTTATAGAGTAAAGTCCACGAAAGGTACTTACCTATTCAGTACTAAACGTCTCAGCCATCAGCCTCTCGTCAGTCTTATAAGAATGGGCCATAACCTTTTGTGATGTATAATCTGCACACCAACGATATGCACCTCGTTTGCAGACATAGCATCAAAATTCGTCCAACAAAAGAACTTGATTAACTGAATCAATTTAACACAGAATTGATAAGTTTCTCATTACGCTTCTTTTCTTAATAATAGCAACATTGGTACTTGGTGTACCAGGGTTAATTCTTGTATTCACCATAATAAACTAAAGAGTGTCTCACAACTAATTGGATAATGTATCTTCGTATCAATCAGAACAAATTGGATCAATTGGAATACTTTCTCTCTCTTATCGATATTCCTCAAGGCTTTACAGATCAGGGAAACTTCCCCGATATATATACATAGTTGAAGGAAGAAGTTAAACAAAGGGAACAGAGATGCTCACTGGTTTCATAAGCCCAACAAAGTGAATATCCCACCAACTCTATCACATTAAAGTATACGAGAAGTTTATCCTTAAACTTCTGAAACTTTAGAGTGGGGTCACCGCACAGTTGTGCACATAAACCAGTGCGCCATGTCTGATCACAACAAGCAGCCCTGTGCAGTGCATCTGTCGGTGGTAGTGCTCACCAAATCCGCTTTCGTAAATGGTCATCCAAACTTAAAAGGAAAATGGCGCAACAGCTTCGAGCCAATAGGGTACACGGCACGCCATGTGCATCAGGAACACCCGGAACTGGTTTCCCACTTCTTCGGCTAGTTCGGGTATATTTTCCTTCCAATTTTTTTATCGGGAGGACTCGCTACGGGCGATGTTCTCCTTTATTTATATAGATTTGACGCTGTAGTTTGCTGGGCTTTTTGGTCCCTCTTTCTTTATCAGACCCCTGGTGTGCTCACTGTTGCTTTTCATTGTTGCCTTCTTTTTTCGCTTCTTTGTCCCAGGTGGCAATCTGGTTGTGGTCTCGGTTTACTTTACGAGTCCCAGATAGGAGCCAGTGCGTGGACTTGGTTTTCTGACCTCCGTGGAAACATGGGCACATTCCTGGGCCTTTCCGTCCATCCCCTGGAATTTGATGATCTTTTAAAAAAAAGATACCGGGTATGACTTTTGCTGTAGGTAATGCTGAAATATTTGAATGATAATTTCTCGGATTTAGTATGGTCATAATTAAAGTTTCCGTTAGATACCATGCTGCTAGAACCAATTAATATTGTATCTTGGTGCAGTTGCATTGGGATATCAAGAGGGAGGTGGAATATCTGTTAAGTTAACAGAAGAAGGGCATGGAAATAAAATTAGCTAGATTAGTTTCGACATTAGGTATCTTTTTTGCTGATACTTTCTATTTATTGATTGATCCTGGAATTTTTTTCTTTGCATTCTTGGTATATTTCATGTCAGATCGAACTTGCTCAATCACTATTGTCTAATGAAAAGCAAGAAATGATGATGTGGCTTCGAAACAAGAAGTGGGGTTTAAACACGTTAATGATGTGTTTTATGGGTTTTCTCGAGTGACTCTTGGCTCTTTTATTTCTTTACTCTGTATGGTTGCCTCTGTCGTTTTCTTTTTTCGAAAAAAACTCAAAAAAACTCAAAAACACACTCAGTTGTAGTGCCGTCCCTAGATTCCGCACTCAGGACTTTCGCAGCCACTCAAGATGGGAAGACCAATGAGATGTGCTCTCTGGTACGATCTTTCAAATAAAGACTATTAAATGTGACAAAGACTTTCACTGTTTTCAAATATATTAAGTTTCTGTTTTTTGCATGTCCCGATGCGTTTGGTCTAGTGCTTGCATTTTCCATACCGTGATTCACACTTAGAGCCATGTCAATATTCACTTTCTTTTGAAAATGCTAGGGTATAAATAATAAGAGTGACGGTAGACCCGATACCCCTACTGAAAGAGCACCTCTTTCTAAAAAATGGACCTGCTATTTTTCAGGTGGCCGTGTACCTATGAAACTCCTGGAGCTATCAATATATCGTCAGAGAATACTTAGAAAAATGCATATATCATATATTGTAAGGCTCATTACCACTCCATGTATACGAAAGAAGAAGAATCTCCCATAAAGATCGTCAGAAACACCAGCTAATGTATTTGTTCTATAGTGAGAAAACTTTTTAAGCTCAATGATATACTCATATATGTGGTCTTCTAAGAGACATTGTTCTGAAGAAAAAGCATCGCTTCTTTTCGAGCTAAATATCTAACATTGTAGTAATTTTTCTCTATGATCATCCGTCAAGATGTACTCGGAAGTGATAATAGGATACCACCTTCAAGCACCCCCTGCTTGCAACTATGTGCTATTTTGACACTATTTGAATTTCATCATAAATCTTCTCATAAACCTTTGAGCCCGCATACAATTACCACCTAATCAATTTTCATGTGCTCAAGTGATTGATTCCTGTAGTTTAAATTAATTGAGATCAATGGTAAGCCTTATCCTGGAGCTGCAATCACACCGACATCATAAAGAACAAATGAGTTAGATCGTAATAAAGGTTCGGTAGATGCATTAAAACCAATTAAAAACTTCACAAATTTAGTAACTAATTCTGCTGAAATTAAAGCTATTAAAAATCAGAGTGGTATTTATACAAGCATTCTGAAACCCCACATGTTTATCTTTAAGTGAAGAAAAACAAAATTATTTAGGCTTGAGGATGACGCCGTGATGGGGATAATTAGAAACAAGTAATTATCCGAGTAGATAGTAATTAATCATCAAACAGTTTATCACCCAATATGCCCCTCATTATCAGAAATTGTTTCATAATCACTCTCTAATTTATAGTAATTACCCTCATTCTTGATTAATTACTTTCATTATCCCCATCACTGGGATGAAGGTGCACAACTGGATTTCACATTTATTTTTTGAAAGAAACACCCTATTGCAGATAGTAACTGAGAAAGTGACTAGCACTTCCCAATTACGAAAAAAACTATACAAAAAACCTGTAACTACATCATAATTTAAGCTCAGGTGCATGACCATGTTATCCACTAGACATCCATAAGGTCAAATTAGCATCGGATTGCTCGTCGTCCTTTCTTGAAATCATGATTGGGTACGTAAGACCCGTGTTTGACTCAGAGGTTTGAATGAAGATTTGAGAAAGTTTTTTTTAATGAACGAGTGAAACTGCACCTTTTTTTGCTTAATACATCTGATTGAGGGACGGCACTTATTTAATTTATATATATTATAACCTACCCAGCCATATATCTACTAATTCAATGAATATGACACCGGAATCCGGAAGTCACTCCAACACCGATAGGGTTAACCAATCAGTCGTGTCACGAATGTTGCGGTAAATTGACCAATAGCGGCTTTAGCTCAGTTGGGAGAGCGTCAGACTGAAGATCTGAAGGTCCTGTGTTCGATCCACAGAAATCGCATTTTTTTTGCTTTTTGAAGACATTACGTTGTCATGATTTTTTTTGTTGATGTGGGTTGGAAATTGACGTGGAAGAAAGTCAATAAAACTTGGCCCAGAACCGAATGCTCTACAGGGTTTAGGCTGCGAAAGGTAAGCTGCGTATACCGCCTTAAAGGAAGCTTGATTATCTTCAACCTTATTCACCAAAACACAGATATAAAAACGCGTATATGTTTACAAAAGGTAATTGAAACACGCCATTTATCTAAAAAAAACTCGTTACTAAAAATTTTTAAGATCCAACTAAGTTCTCTCAACTTCACACCCTTAGAGCCACCATCAGTATGCTCTCCAACGATGTGGCCCCATGTGCACCACTAATGCGACCCCACTCAAACTGCTCAAGCACCTTTGTTCAATAACCCAGCCAAGAATACCAACCCCACACAAAAAAGCAATATACTTATCAATAGAACAATGAAGATATTATTTACTACAGGGGCAACAGTAACGTTTCGGTCGCTCGTCAATACAGTGGCAGACCCAGTGTTTCTCGAGTTCCTCATAAAGTCTGGGTTTCAATCGGTTTCTCTCCAGTACGGAAACGAAACAGATGCGGCCACAGGCACCAACACAAGCAAAACATACTTCAGCAAGGTGTTGGCCGAAAAACACTTGATTGAACATTTTGATTTTGCCATTGCCAATGAAACCAACGATAAGTCCGTGACGGTGTTTGAAAACAAGACACTTACATTGCAGGTGTTTGGATTTTCTGACGATATAGCCTCGTATATTTCTGCTGCAGACCTCGTGGTTTCACACGCTGGAACCGGATCTATTTTGGATACGCTCCGTCTTCAGAAACCGTTGATTGTGGTCACCAACGACTCGCTTATGGATAACCATCAGGCAGAAACCGCAGACCAATTTGCCTCCGAGGGATACTTGGCCCGTGTCAGTGAGCCCGACTTGGCCCGGGGCGTGCTCCAGCAAAAAATCCTGCAGTGGAAGAATGGCCAGTTGGTGTTTAAAACTTTCCCGGATCCGCCCAAGGGTATATTGGAGGATGTGATTGCAACTGAATTGGAGCAAATCTGAAATGCACAACGTCAATGGTATATGGGATGGTTGGCGATTTTAGGGGTCTGCCCTACATTTTACCTGGGTCGTTTTGTGAGTATGGCCTTTTCGTGAGTGGGCTTTTCGTGAGTATGGGCTTTTCGTGAGTATGGGATTTCGTGAGTATGGGCTTTCGTGGATATGTTGCAGTGGAAGATTTTGGGAAATATCTTTGGCCATACTAGGCTTCCGATTTTCATCTGTGCTTCCCAAAGTAAAATCAAAAACGGTCAAGATGGTGGAGATTTATTCTACAGTTTTTTCTGAGCCACCATTTTACCCTAAGTGACCTCACTCATTCTCATATCTCGTAGGCCTTTCTTACCATACACTCTGAAACTCGGGGAATGGGTATGAATACATTCTCAATGGGACACGGCTGCCCAAAGAGTAAGCCTCCATGGTTATTTTGGCCAC
Source organism: Metschnikowia sp. JCM 33374 (assembly GCA_005406065.1). Lineage (NCBI taxonomy): Eukaryota > Fungi > Ascomycota > Pichiomycetes > Serinales > Metschnikowiaceae > Metschnikowia > Metschnikowia sp. JCM 33374. Next base: position 40,839 of record BIMT01000092.1, read on the forward strand.
ACCAGGAGGTTGCTTGGTCCATCTTGTGGATTTCATTTGAGTGTCTATCATTGGTACCTGTGGCTTTTGCCTGGCTTTGGTTTCAGTATCTGAGCCAGAAGGAAATATATCTTTCGGGGGCATTTGATGTACTTTGATCTCATTGCCATTGGCCTAGTTTTATTCTTTTGTTTTCACGTCCGTATATATCGGGTTGTGCTTCCTACTCGTTACTAATTATCCTTATAACCAGGACGTCGCCCTCTGAACGCAACTTCGCGTCTGAGGGTAGCACACCAGTGTTCTTTTCTTTCCAAGAAGACTCGAAAAAAGGGACCCAAACAGAAGACCCAAACAAAGAGACAAAAAACAAAGGGACAAAAAACAAAGAGACAAAAAACAAAGAGACAAAAAACAGACCCAAAACACTCCTCTGTATTATTTGCCATCACAAAAAAAAAAAATCGCATGTCAGCATTATACCAATCGGCCCTTATGCTTCATGTCTTGGGCCGGCTGCACCACTACACCAAGGCCTCGCTGCGACCATCCACCACAGTTCAACCCCAACTCGATACGTTAAACCTCGCACAGTGTCTAAAATTCCCCACTCCGGTTCTCTTTAAAGCACCCTAACAATTGAAACCAAAACCCACCAACCAAAAGATTTCTACCAGAACCATCCATAAACAATTATCTGATGTATCCGTATAGAACAATTCCCATCCAACAAACTCGCCGACGCAGAAGACCAAGACTCTTTACCAAAGATATTGAGACCCTTCTATATAGCATGGGCGACGGGCCGGTATCGCTTGATTCCACGATCAACTGCCTAGAGGATTGTCTTGTGGAATTCCTTACCGACCTCTCGCAAGAGTCTTTACAGTTTGCTCGGATGCATGGGCGGTCGAGAATCAAGGTTGATGACGTGCCGTTTGCTCTTCGAAACGACCCTCCGAAACTAGGAAGAATGGACTACATTCGGGAGCTGCTTGCGAAAATCGAGAAGGCCAAGAAACTTTATGACACAAACAACGTGACAGCCAACGAGAAAGAATATTTTTCCGATGAGGAAGACGAAGACCATGATAACGAGGGTGCACGGCCCCTGAAGAAAGCTAAGAAAAAGGAACGCGCTAGAAAGAAAAAGAACGATCAAGCTGCTGCTGAGAACTCCAACGAGAGCGACTGATTGCTTTGATTGGGGAAAGCTTTTTGGCCCACTGGTTTACTGACACTATAAACACTATTCTTCAGCCAAGTCCAAGTTGTTCTGCACGGCTGTTCCTCTGACATACTTCTCTGCCTTAATTTGCTCAACGATTCCATGGAGAAGGCTGCGAGCATTCATGGCCACTCTAATTAAAACAATCATGCCAAGGATCACAAGATTCTCGGTACATTTCCTGTTCCGGGCCCGACGCGCCATAAGCTTTCTGATACACCATGTGCGCAACAATGATTGTCATGCTGGAAACAAGTTTTGCAAGCTCCACTTTTTTCGCCCAAGACTTATAGTTTCCTGTTTCGGGCATTCCCGAGGTTACTGTTGCAAAAATAGGAATGATCGTAAATATACCCATTAGGGAATGCACGATAAAACCAGGCCACGTAAACGAAAAATGTAAAATCCCATCACGTTCGCTCATAACGGAAGACCCAACAATCTTGTTCTCAAGCCGCGTAAGATAGTTAGCGTGAATCAAGACTAAAAAGAACACCTGCGCCATTTTATGTACCAAAAACAACGCTGTTCTGGCCAAGAAACCACGCAAGTTTGCAGCCGGTGCGGCAAACCGTCTTCTCTGCTCCGCCGCAAAGTTCAACACAGCTGAAGCTTCTGGTCCGGAGTCAAACGTCAGAAGGCCGACCAACTGAACCAAAAGGCCGATACAGATCGAGTCAACATCGGCTAAAGACCAGTCAACACCCTCGTATAGTTTCATATTCAGGCCGAGCAAAGTTGCGCCGGCTTCAGTAGTGATAACCCATGCCCTAAAGATAGGTCTTCCAAGGATCATTGCCAACACCAGTATCACCATGAAAACAAGTGCACCAAACACGGACACCATTGACACAAGTGCCAAACATCTAAGTCTGAGGTTAGGAGGGCTATACACCACGGTGTATGTATCCTCGCATACGACATCGGCATCCCACCAATCAGTGTCATCATC
>BIMT01000093.1:0-32785 GCA_005406065.1 Metschnikowia sp. JCM 33374
TTGATGCCAACAAATTCACTATCACCGATATCCATTTTCATGCGGAGACCGATGAAATTGATGAAGACGGTGTCTTTATTGTGAACCGTGAGGGTGCAAAGGAAGCTCATTTCCCCCAATACCTTCCATCTTGGGACCCAAGACAAAAATTCGATAAAGTTAAATTTTTTGAACATCAAGACCCTGGATTGAGAGCAGACCCATCCTTCCCAAACCTCTTCCCAAAAAATGGCGAGTCTTTGAAAAATATTACTCCTAAGTTGGGTAGCGAGGTTTCGGGTGTGCAGCTCTCCGAGTTGAGTAACAAGGGTAAGGACGAGTTGGCCTTGTTGGTTGCCCAAAGAGGTGTCGTTGTCTTCAGAAACCAGGACTGGGCTAGCAAGGGTCCAGAATTCATTACTGACTATGGCCGTTACTTCGGCAAGCTTCATATCCACCCAACCTCTGGCGCACCTAAGGGCTTCCCTGAGTTGCATATCACCTACCGTCGTGCAGACCCAAAAGAGTTTGAAAGAACGTTTGCTCAAAAGACAAACAATGTCGGGTGGCATTCTGATGTCTCCTACGAGCTGCAGCCTCCAGGAACTACATTCTTTGCTGTACTTGAAGGACCAGAAGCTGGTGGTGACACTATCTTTGCTGACACTGTTGAAGCATACAAAAGATTATCCCCCGAGTTCCAAAAGAGATTAGAGGGATTGCATGCTTTGCACTCTTCATTCACTCAATCTCGTAATTCGGTGGCTCAAGGAGGTATTGAGAGAAGAAGCCCAGCCGAGCATATCCATCCTTTAGTGCGTGTACACCCGGTGACAAAGGAGAAGGCCCTTTACGTGAACAAGCCCTTTACCAGAAGAATTGTCGAGTTGAAGGAAGAGGAGTCGGAACACCTTCTCAAGTTCCTCTATAAGCACATCGAGTCGGCACATGACTTGCAGTTGAGAGCTAAGTGGGAGCCCAACACCGTTGTGATCTGGGACAACAGAAGAACGGTACACTCCGCAATTATCGACTGGGATGCTCCCGTATCTAGACACGCGGTCAGAGTTACCCCTCAAGCGGAGAGACCCACCGCCCTGTTGGAAGACTTGAACAAACCAAAGCCGGAATTTGGAGACTTGATCTAATCAACAAACATAAAAGATAATAATATTTTATAGACTGAAATCGCATTCTAAGAAGCAAGAATAAAAAAAAAAAAGAAAAAAAAGGTAAAATGAACAATTTATTTTTTTATATTATGGAAATCTCAAGCATGATCCAACAAATAGTTTGTGGCAGCCTCAATATCATAGTTCTCCTTTTCAGAGCCTCAACGACCGTCTTTTTCAAAGCCCATCGCAACCAACTCCTGTACTGCCAATTCATGAGAAGCGCCTGCCCCACCAATTCCAGGATCTTGCAGTTTTGCGACTGGAGTTGCGTTACCAAAACCAGCAAACAATTGCTCCCATTCATCACTTTCACCCTGAGCACCATTGGCGAAACCCGAAAACTCTGGAACTACTCCTTGCTGGCTAAAACCACCAAAGTCATCAGCTCCAGTAAAATGATCATCGATTGAGACACTGTGATGATCAATATCCTCTTGGTGATCATCATCTGCTAATTTTAAATTATCAAAATCCTCATCGAAGAATTCGTCTTGAACTTTGCTTTTCTCATCCACAGCCGGTTTAAGGTCGTTGAAATCAGATCCCGAGTCATACTCAGGCGAATTTTGTGTTTGGGCAGGGAAATTGTCCTTGGCATCATCAAACTCATCTTCCAATGCAACATTTCTGTCAGATTCATCCGACGAACTTTCATCGTAATCAAGTTCCTTTGGTGAAGGAAATTCTTCAACTGGTTGACTACCTGATCCACTTGATAATTCGGAAGCTCTGTAGCTTTGTGCGAGTGGGTGTGTTGGTACATCCGTGGCTTTTGGAGGACTTCTTGCAATCTCAATTCCTTTGGCTTCTTCTGCATTCACGAGTTCAAACAGTTCAACGCCAGAAGAGAGCCGCTCACCTTCGCTGGATTCTTCAAAACGCCCCTCTGTTTGTTTGATATCTCTGGAAGGATGTTCTGAGAAGGCAGCAGTATCCTCCAATGTGTCCCGATCACTGATTTCGTCGATATTATCATCACGAACCGACATAGATGGATTGTTTTGGACACTCGAGGTCAAAGAGTCTGTGCGCTGGACGCCAACCAAAACACCTGGCATTCCTACCATCCCACCGACAACACCAGCGTTGGATGTCTGGAATCTATACTCAGAATTAGAAGGTGTCGTGATTGGGGTCTCGCCCGCCTCACCAACCTCTGTTTGCCTGTAAGAATCCGTAGCAGCAGAAGAGGTTGATGCCCGTTTCGAAATACCTTCATGGAAATTTGACAGATTATATTCGTTTGTCAAATTACCTGGGCTTTCATAAGTGATTGGTACAGGCGGAAATCTTTGTTTCAAGCCTTCCGCATCTTCTTCATCAAACAGTAACTCCTTGTGCTCAACATGTTTTATGTCATCGAGACCTGTCAAGTCTTCTGCTGGATTCTGTTTGACTTCATCGACCATTCCCGCAACACTGAATGATGTCGAATCGGTTTGAGGGTTAATTTCTTCACTTTTAAGGCTTGAACTCTGTACCTTCTTGGATTCGCCAGAAGGCAATGTCCCGGCTTCATTATCAGTAACGACTCTCGGAAGAGTGGTTTGATTTTCAGCAGTAGGTGGCACGTTTTCTTTTGTTGGTTCACTTTGAGAATGATCAGGTCCTTGTTTGATATCCTTGGTCGCCTGTGTCAATGAATGAGCCCCAGCACCAATGGCGAGACCGGCGGCGGCACCTACACCGCTAGCAAGTAGCAGATGTTTCGCCTGAATTTCGCTCAAGCCTTTAGTCAATCCATCGTGTTTGCTTTGTAGTTCAGCAGTTTGCGCTTCAGCAGTCAGCCTTTGGTTTTCGAATTCTTGAATTTGGTTGAGATACTTTCCACGCGAGCTTTCGGCCTCAGCAATTTTATTTTTCAATTCATCAACCTTAACTAGCGCAACTTGTGCTTGCGATTTCTTCACATTGGTTTCATTGGACAATCTAACATTCTCCGACGATTTGCTCTGTAGTTCGCTTTCCAAGGCTGCAATTTCAGCATTTAAGTTTCCCAATTTTTCTCTTAAAGATGAATTGATTTTTTGATTTTCCTCGACAGCTAATTGCTTCTCGTGAAATTCATTGGAGATATTGTTGAATTTGGCCTCAGCGATTGAAGCCTCCGATCTCAAGGCTTCAAGTTCTTCCTTTGCATTGTTCAAGTTCATCTCCACTTGTTCCACCTGCTTTACTTCGCTTGCATACGAAGTTCGTAACAGTTTCAATTTTGTATTGATTTCTTCCTTGACTGTTAAGATTCGTGTTAATTCTTTCTCGGCACGAATCTTCTTCTCATGAAGGTTTGATGTTTGCGTCGATAAGGATTTGATCTGGTTAGAGAAATTAGCGATATCAGAAGTAGCCTCGGACAATTTTCCGGAGACCTCAGAGTCAGCCAACAAGTCATTATTTTCTTGCGAAGAAAGTGCTCTAGGAATACCGGTTACCGGCTGTGCGTTGGAAAGATCGCTCTCCGTGGATATTTGATTTTGGCCCAAGGGCAGCGCGGTTATAGGCTTTGTTTGAGGTGGCGCTGGTACAGACCGCAAAGCTTCATAATCGACAGTTCTTTTTTTGGCTTCAGCAGATTCAGGGATAACTTGAGAATTGGAGGGACTTGATTGATACACAGGAGCAACCGAGGAGTTACCATAATCCTTGTTTTCAATATTTTTGTTAGAAGAAACATCCTCACCAATTAAATCAGTCGGTTCATTTGATGTCTGCGTACGGTTAGCTAACAAAGATTGGCCAAAAGAAGATGATGGTTTGAAGGAAGAGGTCAACTGCTGTCTTACTTGAGGAGGCCCATGGGAGTGAGATAAATCGCTGCTGCTAGACCTTGGCTGAATGCCAGTATTCTGCGGAGAACCTGCGGTAAGGGCGGTACTCATAACAGGGGCTGGGCTAGAAGAGCCAAAAATATCGGCCAACTCATCTAAGGATGATTTTTGCTGCACAGGAGGATCAGGTCTGACAGCAGGGGCCTGTACGTGTTGATGAGGTTGCTGAGGTTGCTGAGGTTGGGGTTGTGACTGAGGAGGTTGGGCAACCAGAGATGTAGCCTGCAGAAGAGAAGTGATCAATTCCTCTGGAACAACATCAGGCAAAGTAAGGCCCGAACGTCTCCTATTGATCAAAAACAAAGCAATTCCAAACTCAAGCTTGCTGAAAACACCGGTGTTTTGAATATCTGCCAAATCCCATATAGTTGCAAGGTCTTGTTGGTCCAAGCGCGAGGTCATCAAGAACGAAGCCACCTGGTCTGATGCCAAGGATCCACTCTTGGACTTATCCAAATTGTCGAAAATGGAATCGAATTGCTGCTTCTGGAGAGGACTAACTTGCCATTCAGAGAGAGAAGGAGGTGGTGGGTTCACATTTCCCGTGGTAGATGCACGGACAGGCTGCTGGGCGGGTGGGTGTCTAATTGTCGACAGTTGAGAGTTGATGGATGAGTATGATACCAGACGGTCACCACTTGAAGGGTTACCGATAGGAAAGTCAACGGATTTCCACACGTGCTCGGGCAAAAATGGAGGCAATTGTTTCAAGGTTCCACTGAGCAAACCGTGAATCAAATGCATGGCCATGACGAAGGATGGCAAGTCCAAGAATCCACGATTATTGACATCGACCAAGCTCCAAATCTGGCCCAACGTGACCGTGGGCAATTTGGCCTTCATCAAAATCAGTTTCGCGGAATTACCGTCCAAAGATGCCATCTTAGAGCCAGTTGTTTTCACATAGATCTGAGTGAATTTCTCATAATCGGTAGGAGATACTGGGGCAATTGGCGCCTGCGGTAAGGTCTGTTGCGTGGCAGTGTTTTGAGGGACCAAGGAGGATGGTTGTGGCTGTAATAAAGAGCCGTTTGTCGACTGAGACCTTAAGAGTTGACTTGGGGGTGATGGCAAATCAGCAAACTTTGGCAAAGGTCCTGGGGTTTCTGCGAGCTGGGCAGTGGGGAAATGACCTGCTTGAGTATACCCAATCAAACGCATAGCATGGCAGAAGCCAAACTGGGTCAAAAAGCCCAAGTTGTTAACGTCAGCCAATTGCCAGATTTCTCCAAGGATATTGGCAGGCAACCCGGATTTCTCGAATGTAGTTCTGGCTTTTTCTCCAGTGACAATGCCGCTGCTTTCGGGGTCCAACGCTTTGAAGAGACGGGAGTAGAGTTCCCTCTCCTCCTGCGTAAGGCCTACTCGGAAAGAGGTACTCTCTGTTGCTAGAAATAAGTTAGTGTCCGGATCGGGATGATGTAAGCTTCAGGATCTATTCGAACGACATACATTGAATTCCACTCATGGGTACGAAGAGTAAAAGCTTGGGCAAGTTGTAGGAACAAGAAATATCAGGAGGCGCGGTTTTGCTATCACGGGTGGTTCGGGGATACTGTGGGCGTCGGAATGTACAGTACAGTGGCTGCCAGTGGTTGCGATCGGGGAAAGTTCTATCTACGAACGCGGGGCCCGGAATGCGGACATTCCTCCACGCCCACGCCTAGTCTGACTGAGACACCGAGCCTTGGGATAGCTTTATCATTGCTATGTTTTGTTTTGCTTCGCTCAAACTTCGTTTTCAGTTTACTTCATTTCATAACTTTGATTTATGATGTTTTGGTTTAAATTATTTTGGTTTAAATTATTTTGGTTTTCTTTTTTTTTTTTTTTTTTTTTTTGAACCATAACCTTTTTTCGACTTATATCATTCATGCCTTATTAGTATTAGGTTCACATTCTAAATTATTTGGAGATTCATGTTCTCCGCCAGTTCCAGCTGCTCTTCATGGGCGGAAGTTGAACTGCAATGACCTGGGTGAGTTCTCTCTTTCTGCATGGTGGTCGCGAGAAATAAAAACTTACGGGAGTGGTGCTCATATAGATACTTTATAGATAAAGTAACGCTGTCGTATATTTAATCGCCTTGAGAGAAAAAAAATAAGTGATTGTTTTAATCTTTCCAATTGTGCATTTGTTTTACAACACTTTATTATTTACACAGGTTCTTAATTTTTTTCTTCACTAAAAACAATCATTTGGTAGGCTTTGTTGCCTGGAGGCTGGCATTGGGGGGGGGGGGCATCGGTTTCGCACATTTCGGTTCCCCCGTTGCACCCGTGCACCACTACATTAATGATGCTTCTCATCGCACTGAAAAATCTTCCCCTGCAACCTATAATCTAAAACGACTCAAACACAATATGAACAGAGGAAGAGGCGGCTTTAGAGGCGGTCGTGGAGGCGGTCGTGGTGGCTTTTCTGCCCCTACAAGGCCCACCAGAATCTGTTTTGGAAATAACTTTTCTTGCACTCATGCGAAGGTGACATTGTCTGTCGCTCAATCAATGTTAAGATTCCTTACTTCAATGCCCCAATATATTTGGAGAACAAGACTCAAGTCGGTAAAGTTGACGAGATCTTGGGTCCATTGAACGAAGTCTTTTTCACAATCAAGCCTTCCGAAGGTGTCCAAGCTGCATCCTTTAAGGACGGTGACAAGTTCTTCATCTCCCCAGACAAGTTGCTCCCTATGGAAAGATTCTTGCCTAAGCCAAAGGACCTTGCGCCAAAGCCAAAGAGAAAATCCGCTGGAGGTGCTTCTCGTGGAGGTGCTAGAGGAGGTTTCGGTGGCCGTGGCGGTGGCCGTGGCGGTTTCGGTGCTCGTGGTGGATCCAGAGGTGGCTTTGGAGGCGGCCGTGGCGGCTCTAGAGGAGGATTTAGCGGTGGCTCCAGAGGAGGATTTGGTGGTGGCCGTGGTGGTTCTAGAGGTGGGTTCGGTGGCGGCCGTGGTGGCCGTGGTGGCCGTTTCTAGACCAGCCTTCTAGACCCATCTTTGATTGCATGTATGATTTACTTTATCGATATAACTTAGTATTTTTGGGATTCTAGCAGTCTAATTCAAGACTTAGACCCTCGCAGATGTGACTGTTGGTCTTCGTGTAGCTTTCTTGCCTTTCCGGCCTTTTGGTTCATCATTTATCAAACCATCTTCTAATTGGATAGGTGCCGATTCCACAATACCGCAACTTTCAGCGATAGCAAAACGCACGTCTCTGAAACCATACCTTTTCAACAAGATTTTGTTTGTGTGAGAATTGTTGAATATGATGCGGGGCAAAGTGGCTAGTTCACGGAGCCCGGCCTTTTCAATGACTTCTCGAAAGTATTGGACAACCTTGCTATTGCCATCCTTTGCGAGCTCATACGATTTGATTCTGCTGTCAATATCGTTTTTGTCAGGTCTCATATTGATTTTAGGGAATTGCTTCTGGACGAGTACATCGACTTTTGTGAAAATGATTTCGAACGAGGCCCCATTATCGATGAGATACTCCACGAGTACAGCATCTTCTTCGCGTATACCACGAGAGCTGTCAATAATCATGAATGTTCTTCGTAGCTGTTTTCTTCGTTGGATGTAGTCTAGCACCACTTGCCCTTGAGACTCCTCTCCGAATTGACCATAGCCAGGACTGTCGATAACCCTAAGTTTGTTTCCAACATTATAGCAGTTTAGGCACTTGGTATAACCTGCTCTTTTAGAAACATACGCATATTCAGTAGCAGCATTCGCAGTCCCCGCCTCGTATTTATTTAGGAAAAGACTATTGATTAAAGTAGACTTTCCAGCGTTGGTATGTCCCAAGAGAAGAACTTCTGGAAGAGGTTTTAAAAGCCGGGGATCGACCCCAAAAGACGTTTTCGAGTTCATCAAGTTTTCATGATATTCTGTCCTGTTGTAAGGGTCTATTGAAGATAACTTCATCTGTTGTTCCATCGAAAGTCTGTCCACCTTCACGTCTGGGATGTCTGCGAAGCTAGCGCATGTCCACTCGTGCTTGATATGGGAGTTATAGAATAAACTATCAGCACGCGTGATTTGAGCAGCCAGTGGATGACTATATGAGGCATCTCGAAAGTAATCGTTTAAGTCTTTGGGTGTGTAGATGTATTGCGCCACCTTTTCTGAGGGCACATTCGCAGACCGAGGGATCCGGAGGGTATCAGTCTTTGGAACAGGCACCGGGGTGCTTTTGGGGATCGATGAAGTCAAGTAATTAACAGAAGCGTAGCGTCGAAGGAAGATCATTTTCTAAGGATACCCAAAGATCACGAAATGAATATCGTGAGAATTGTTACGTATAAGTGTTTCAGAATAAGAAGAAGCTGAGAACTGCGATGCGTTCTACGTGGGATGATTCGCAGTGAACACCACGGTGGGTTCTCCAATCTAATTAAAAACAAGCGAGCTTTAAAAGATTGCTCTACCAATTCAAAATTATTTTTCCTAATAAAACATAAAAATGAATTCAAATGATAATAGGCAAGCAGTTTTTTTTTTTAATTTCATATCATGCTTCATTTTGGATGTTCTCTTCCAGGTTGGCCCCACTCCTAATGAGTGAAACTTCCACATGTGCATCTCATTATCGCGGATGCCTCACAGGCAACCATGACACCCAGTTTCAATCCTCCATTACACCTACACCATAACATCCACATTGCGCTAGTCTAGCTTCAGCTTTGCAATTCAAACCGTACCCAACTCTGGACCTAAAACGAAGAAAAAAGATATACAATGGTCAGATTTGTGGTGTTGTTCTGTATGTTCACGTCACTATACTTCAAGTGGGACATCTAGGATTCTCGACTAACATCCATAGTGTTTTGCCTTTCGCTTGCTTTTGCTGCATATTTAGGATTTTCCCTGATCTCTTTGGGTCACGATAAAGCCATTCATTTTGTCACTTTTTTCATTTTGACCGCGGAGTTCTATTTTCTTTGGGAAACACATCGGCCGTGGAAAATCACCGTGGTGATGATGACTCTTGGTGCAAGCATTGCACTGGAGTACATACAGAACTTTGTGAATCCTAAACGAGTATTTGACTACATGGATATAGTTTATAACGTCCATGGAAGCGCTTTGGCTGTGGCTGTTTGTTGCCTTATCCACAATTACATGATAAGGAGAAGGCATCAAATCAGAGAATTAACCCACGCTCCTGCAAGCGAGGACCAATCAGACATAGATGGATTTGTCAATGTTAGAATGAGTGAGATCGAGAACCTTCCAAAGTGATCTTATGAAAATACCTTTTGAACAGAATCATCCCCTGGAATATCGAGCCAGAAAATCACACTCTAACTTCGCCTTTTCTTTTACTCCGATTTATAATTTAAGTGTGTGATATTTCACCGGTACGAAATTGAAACAAAATCTATGAAAATTCCAGATAAAGAATATTGCCCGAGAAAAGGCTTTTTGAGTCCAGTTCCAAACTCACTTTATCTTTGCCTGCTTATGACCCACATGCAAAGGTTTGGTGACCTTGGCAGAGGGAACTGAATGGCTCTGAGGGATTAAACCCTCTCCATGCACTAAAGAAAAATTTAGCTTGCGATATAGATTCCTTAAAAGTCACGACCAATTTTCTTACTTTTGAGGTATTATGCTAAAGTGAGCCCCCGCGAGATGCCTTGCACCAAAGGATGTGAAATTTTAATTCACCCCAGTCATTTCTTCAGAGCGAAGTGATTGTCTTCTCGGAATCTTTCTTCTTATTGTCTATAAAATCATATAAATTACGTGACATAAGCAATTTGATCTCACAAAACTAAACTCTTCTTTCCAATAATTATCCTCAAGTGAGGAAATGAACATGTTCGCATTTGATGGATACTTTCTCCGTTAAGGCGCACCCCCCATTAAGCTGCACCTAAACGAATGCAAATAAAATTAATATGATGATTTTTTAAAAAAATAAGGGTGCATCAGACGGGGGTTCACTACAATGCGCATTGCCGTGTGCTCAGGTGGCTTCATTTACGAGAGCCACAATTAGCATCGCCTGCACGTTCGGACGGACCTGGAAGTCCGGTTGCCCGTCTCGAGGCTTATCAATAAAATCTTTTACGAGAGCCGGTAACGGCCCGGAAATCACGGTCCATAGATTGACGAGAAATTTAATGATATTGTTTCGGCACCACAAAGCAGTTGTTTGATTAAAATTGCTGAATGATACACGTAGAATAAGTTTAGCCTCAACCAATAATACCAGTTTTTGGTCTTACAAGGATTGAATATCTTTCGAATTTCTAAAAGGTTTCCTTTGAAAATTTCGACACGATTTTGAGGCTTAGCGAAGAGGACCAGAAAATGTGTGCCAGACCACCATAAACTGTGGCCAACGAAAACAAGCAGCAGACAGCAACCAACAAGGAACAAGCCCACAAACAAATAATTTAGCACGGATATAATAGATACTTAAGAAATCAGATATATTCTTGCCGATATTCCAAATTATCCCTCTCGTTAAGCTTGTTTCACAAACAATTGGTTAATCAAAATAAGGCAAGTGCTGTATGTAACAACATCGCAACGTGTTGAGTGTCGGGTCACTGCATCCCGATTAGGGAGGTAGTGTCCCAAACCAAGAGTCGCAAAGCCGACGCGTAGAGAAAATTTTATAGCCTTTTTCACTTTCCCTTTCTTCTTTTGTAAGGGTGATTCTCTTCTCTACTTCTACATAATCTTAATTGATTCATAAGTTACAATGTCTGACGACTACTCGGAAATGACTGAGAAGCTCAATGAGATTGCAGCCCTGCTCCACTCTCAATCTACTCTGGGCCGTTCTTCCTCAACTGGTTCAGTCATCACCACTACCCCTTCGTCGTATAGCTACCTCAGTCCTTATACGCACGTTAGGTCCGTCTACAAGGTCGTTCACCAACCAGTGAGCGCCTATAGCTTTGATGCGCACATTACGCTTGCTAGACTTCAACACAACGCCTATTTTGATTAGTAAATATACTGTGGACTCTGGAGATTAACAATTTTATCCCGACCTGCAGGCCACAACAAGATATATATTCAGCATATTTAGCCCGATCCTGGAAATTCCATGAAAAATTCACATTTCCAACCCTAACATGACTTCTGAAATTAAAAGTTACGATTTCCATACTTACTGGCGTGATTCCCACCCCGAGGAAAAGAAGTTCTGCGTGGCCTTCAGAGAAAAGGTTTCTGAGCATTTTGCCAAGGAAATCGAGGAGGGTCGTCTTCGAGTGCACAAGCTATGGGACAGACCCGTTGGTCCACATCCAATTCATATGTGGGAGCTCGACACTGCTGGGAAATTCGACCCCGAGCTTTTCGGTCAAGTCTTGGCTTTTTATCAATTGAACCATGGCAATCTCTCGGTCTTGGTTCACCCCCACACGAGTGCTGGTCTGTTGGCTGACCACACACAACACGCAGTTTGGTTGGGTTACAAACAAGATCTTATCCTTGACTTTTTGTAAAGCTGCGAGTTTTATATTTAGGTCATTTGATAATTGTCGCAAGAAATTGAGTGAAAGGCTCGGAAGATCAACTTGTCTCTTGATTGTCCCTTCACATATTCAACACCTTATTTATTGTCGCACGCGACATCCGGGTGAAATTGTCATAGACGAGAAGCATAAACCCACCCAACCAGACTTCTTCCTTGCTAAATAATATATTCAGTATCATAAATATCGATCATACTTGTGTTTTTTTTTTTTTTTTTTTTCTTATTCAGTATTTTTTTTTTATGGAGTGTATCCATGTTGGGAGAGCTATAGTGGCACGGTGAGTAGGTCAAGAGGTGCCGGAAGAATTACTGGGACGCCTCCAAGCCCAGGTCCGACAAGGCTCATGCATGCCAGCAACTAACGAGGGCACCAAGAAAAGAATCGCAAAAGCTTAAAAAAATTAGTATAACAACAAATTAGAATATTTGATTCGCTAGTATTATAAGAAAATAGACCATTTATAAACCAAATACATCAACAAAAAAACAAAAAAATAACGAGAACTAAACATGATTTCTTTTCGAATATCCTTTTGCTCGTATAGCCCCATAACCTTAACGCCTAGAAGCCAGAGGCTGACCGTTCCACGAAACCTTTCGCGCTGGCCGCGGGGCCAAGTATGCACATTGCTCGCCACATGCATGTTTGTTACCGTTTACAATTGACCCGTTTTCTCATTATTTGAAGCAGTTGTTCTGAAGGCGCAAAACACCTGTAAAAATCCCCAAATAGCATACCGCTGAGATTTTCATATGTCACAGAACTCCAATCTGGCAGTGCTGATTGACGGCGACTTGCAAGTCCAGGATTTCGTTGCACCAACTCTTGCTCTACCGAAAGGACAAGACAACAAGCATAAAGGTTCATCTGTACAAGATCAGCAAGACGAGCAACAGCAACAACATGAATATAGGCGTAAAAGCCTTGGTCACACATTCAGCTTCTTTGGGAAGAAATCAGATCCAAATGAAAGTCGCTACGGTAGCGATGATCTTCAAAACGAGGGTGATACCAACATGCCTTTCAGTGAGTCGGATATGAGAAGTTTGGAGGATGGATCACATGCTGAAAAGAGATCTAGCCGCGGAAGACCACACTCAATGAACGGGCCTACAGATATAGATAGACGCTCTCTGTCTGTGCCCCAGAATACCGAAGAATTGGATCTTGGTGATGTAAATGGTTTCAGAGATGGAACACGGCTGTTTGGATCACAACACTTTTCGGCTTTAAGACGGCCCACTGCGATATTCGGCAGAGGTGGTTCACAGACTGATAATTCTCAGACAAAGCCCATCGAGGGAGTGTCGGATGACGCAAAAAAGCCCAGAAAGATCTTCACTTTATTCAGAAAGAAAAATAAAGATAGGGATAAGTGGCCAGACATTACTGACGCCGCAGATGTCGAGTCCATGAACGAGGACCGTGAGACGGGCGAAAGGGCACAGGGGCTCATAAACTCTTTATCTCTAGGCAGCCCAGCGATCAATTTGCTTGCTTCATGCCTCTGCGAGGACGAGTATGGAATCGCCAGAGCACCGCTTTTGATGAATTTGATTGGTATCAAAGTGACTGACATCTCACGCTCGCCTCTCACTAAAAATAAAAAGTTTAGGATCGACCTTGAATATGGAGTTTGGCCTCAGAGATTGAAATGGTCTGTGGAGAAAACTGCAAAGGACTTACTCTACCTTCATTCGAAGTTTAAGTGGCTTGCGTTGCGAGGCTCACTTAAATCAGTCAATCTCCCAAAATACCCAGTGCCTCCTCTGTTGAGACGCCATGAGAGAAAAACAGCCCGTTCCTTAAAAGCTTTAGGCGAACACTCGGCTTCCCAGCCTGCTTTGGACAACATGCCCACTGCAGAATCTCAGCAAAATGATAACATCTCGATACTTAGTGGACAAAGTCTTCACGACAGACTTTCGGCTCTCCGGGCTCACTTCAGCAGTGATTCTGACGATTCGTCATTGCACTCCACTTCTCCTGAACAATTGAGAACTCAAATTCAAAGCAATCAAAACTATGTTAAAGAGATTGAGAGATATTTAAACGATCTTAACGTTTTAGTTGCCATGCGTGCTCAGTCCAATAGACTCTTTCAATTTTTTGAACTATCCCCAATATCTTCCTTGCTAAGCTACGAAACAGGATACATTGGCAAACAAGGTGTTATTCACGTGGGAGGAACTGCCAAGTCCCAGGGTTGGAGAGTAGGCCATTTTAAAGCAAATGATATCAAGGAAATGATCGACAGAAGATCAGAGAAATGGTTCTTGGTAAGAGGTTCCTATGTGATGTACGTTTCTGATATCAATTCGACAACACCCATTGAAGTCTTCATTGTCGACTCTTCATTCAAATATTCATTCAAGACCGAGAACAACGGACAGGTTGATATTAAAGCAATGGAAACAGAATCCGACTTTGAAGAAGAGCTCGAACAGAGAATAGGTTCAGATGGGAAGGCTTTGACGAAAGTTCAAAATAAGGTCTTTAAGCATTTGAGAATTGTATTGGAGAACAACGAGAGGAAGTTGGTCATTATTCCAAAGTCGCAAGTCGAACAACAACTATGGATTGCCTCACTTAATGAAATGGTCAAAAGCAATGTTTGGGCCGAAAAGCACAGGTTTGGCTCTTTTGCACCAATAAGAAAAAATTGTTACGCGCAATGGTTGGTGGATGCCAGAGATTACTTTTGGGCAATATCCTCAGCTTTAGAGATGGCTAAGGACGTCATTTTTATTCACGACTGGTGGCTTTCTCCAGAACTATACCTTCGTCGTCCCGCAAACGGTAACCAACAATTTAGACTTGATAGAATCTTGCAAAGGAAAGCACAACAGGGAGTTAAAATTTTTGTCATTCTTTACAGAAATGTCGGAACGATCATCCCAATCGACTCCTTATATTCCAAACATTCTATCTTATCACTCAACCAAGAAAACGTTCATGTTATCAGATCCCCCAACCAGCTTCTTCAGAATACTTACTTCTGGGCTCACCACGAGAAGTTATGTGTCATTGATTATAATGTGGCTTTCATGGGTGGAATTGACTTGTGTTATGGTAGATACGATACCCCTGATCACGTGCTTGCTGACGATTCAAATACAGATTTCGCTGCACTTGACCCCGAGAACCATACAACGGAAGACATTTTAAATTTCAGAATATTTCCTGGAAAGGATTATTCGAATACTCGTGTCAAGGATTTCAACAATTTGAACAAACCCTACGAGAGTTTATACGACCGTAATGTGGTTCCCAGAATGCCTTGGCATGATGTTCACATGATGACATCTGGTGAAATTGCCCGTGATTTATCTCGTCACTTTGTTCAAAGATGGAATTACCTTTTGAGGCAAAAGCGACCAAGTAGAATGACACCATTGCTTACACCGCCACCAGACTTGACAGAAGAGCAGGTTAAAGAGATGAACTTGAATGGCACTTGCGAGATTCAAGTCTTAAGATCTTCTGGGAGCTGGTCTCTTGGTTTGAAGGAACATGAACAAAGTATTCAACAGGCATATTTAAAACTCATTGAAACATCGGAACACTTCATTTACATTGAGAATCAATTCTTTGTCACATCTTGTTTTATAGATGGCACAGAAATCAAAAACAGAGTCGGTGATGCCCTTGTTGATCGTATCATTCGAGCACATAGGGAAGGCAAAACTTGGAAAGCCATCATTTTGATTCCATTGGTTCCTGGATTTGAATCTCAAGTTGACCAAATCGATGGGTCATCCGTCAGAGTCGTCATGCAATGTGAATACATGTCTATATCAAGAGGTAGCTCTTCTCTTTTTGCTAAATTGAGGAAGGCTGGTATTGATCCCGATGATTATATTCAATTCTTCTCTTTAAGAAAATGGGGCTCGATTGGCCCTGATCAAACACTTGTTACCGAACAGCTATACATTCACGCAAAATTAATGATCGCCGATGATCGTGCTGCGATTATTGGAAGCGCCAATATTAACGAGAGATCTATGAGGGGTTCAAGAGATTCTGAATTGGCGGCTTTGATCAGAGATACGGACACGATTGATTCAACTATGAATGGAAAGCCGTATAGAGTGGGGAAGTTTGTTCATTCGCTCCGCTTAAGACTTATGAGAGAACATCTTGGTGTTGCAGTCGATTTGCTAGACATCGTCGAGAGACGCTTTGAAGCTATTCTAAAATTTGCGCGGACCGAAGATGGTCTCAAAGCTGCGACTAACAATTTTTCACACATAGAGAAGACAGAATTGTCCGCAGCTGTGGAATTTGCATCGCGACTTGTGTTAAAAGAATCTAAAGGAACCAGCCGCTGGAGATCATTTTGCCAAGTTAATGGTATTAGCTCGGAAATTTTCGAGGTTCCGAGGGATATTAGATTTGAGGAGGCTCCAACTCCTATGTCCCTCCCACTTTCGTTCAACAATAGAACTGGCCCCCATGAGGCTAATGTTGGAATAAGGGATAGCAAGAAACACTCTTTTGATCCAAGAGTTCAAACGAATATTGATCATCAACGTGATGTCTTTGGAGAGGGTACTGACAAGTACAGAAAGAACCTGAGCAAGAGAGCTAGGTTAGACAGCGCTAAATTTCTCAGAAAACTTGCAAAAGAAGCGATGGAAAAGTTTCCAGACACATCATTTCTTCCTAATATTGACGACGTGAAGGAATTTTTGAATCTGGATGACTCAGATTTGAAGACTAAATTCTCAGAAGATTTAGAAGATGTGGAAGATGTTCTATTTAACAGAAATCTCGAGAGATGGATGTTATTGAAAAAGATTGCTTATCTTCAACTCGTGGCCGCAAGAGACGCAAAGCAAACAGAAAAGGAAGCGGCTAAGAGGGTAAAAGCTGGACTCACACCGATTATCAACAGTTTTGAAAACACCAATGCGCAACCCACGGAAGTAAAGAAAGAGACTGCCTCAGATCCAGAAAATAATAATGCTGGGTTAACAGCTGCTGTCACCGTGAAGAATAACAATATAGGTCCTGGAGAAGAATTTGATATTTCGCCTGATCGGGAAACTCCAGAAGCCCCAGCCCAAGAAATGAATCCTGAACAAATTCCAATCGTGACATTAGATAACGCGGGTTACAAAGACACAATCAGAAAAATCAACCTGCCTGGTGTTGAGAGTTTTGCTAAGTTCATTGACCCGTTCTGTTTCAATGATCCATTAGATCCGGATTTCTACGAGGATATTTGGTACGAAAATGCAAGGCGGAACACAGATATATTCAGATTAATTTTCCATTGCCAACCGGATGATACTGTTCCTTCTTGGAAGGAGTACATGCACTTTATGAAGTTAAGCAAAGCGTTCAAGGTTGCACAAGAAGGCGACGCTAAAGCTAGAAGGGAGAAACCAGATTCTGACAGTGGTGAACGATCCGACGAGGCATACATGCATAATCGGAGAAGCAGTTACGCCACAATTAATATCAACGAATACCAAGAAGAAAACGGTATCCTTGGTGAGATTCCTAACCTCGAGTCCGACGACGAGCGCACAAGGAGTGGCGGCACACGTCGTGGTTTCCAACCAACAGAAACTATTGATGAGCGCAATGAAAATGACGAGGAAGATACAGAGAGTAATGCAGAAACCAGTGGTGCTGAGCCAACGGAGTTCAATGGAGGAAATCCATCGAAAATCAAGAAGGCCGATGCCGAGTATGTTGATTTCAGAAATGAAAAGAATGATAGGGGCAGAAGCGATAATGGTCCAAAACTGCGCAATGAAGAGACAGAAAAGTCTGACCCAAAACTCAAAGCGAAATTAGGAGGTACCAATAACTCATACTCGAACGGTGGTGGGAAGACAAGAGCAGGTACGTTTAGTGCTAGACGAAAGCTTCATGCTGGAGACAGAATTTTCGAGAGAGACTCAGCAGAGCGCATTCTTCAGGAAGTGCATGGTCACCTTGTGCTATTCCCTGTTGATTGGCTTGAAAGAGAACTCGAAGGAGGTAATTGGTTTTTCAATACGGATAGGCTCCCACCTATTGAAATCTACGATTGAGATCACATGGTCTTTAAGAAGATACGGTGGAGATGCACTACAAGAAACGGATGTGGTTTATAAAGATTATAACACTTATAAATAAGGATAAAAGAAAATGTTAAAAAAAAGAAGGTTAATGGGAAAAAAAAATACCGTTAGATGCCATTTTCATTTACTGTAAATGAGTGAAGTGCCTCTCACAAAATTTAACACGATGCACTGGAGACTGCACACTTGGTCGAAAATACAGTGCACCACCGATCCGCAGGGTCCCACTCAACGAAAGACTTCTTACACTAACTACTTTGGTAACGCCACACAACATGTTCATACAAATTCTTTCATATATCGGCATTGTTACCGGGTTCTTTTTACTTGTGCTAGCTATTGCACTGGGTCTCTATTACATTTCCGAGATTGTCGAGGAGCACACCGAGCCCACTAAACGCGTGCTTAAGAAATTGATCTACGCAGAGATCGTTGTGTCGGTGCTCTTATATTTCTTTGACTCATTCCCGTTCAAGCTTACCGTGTTTCTGATTGTGTCGCATTTGGTGTATTTACAAAACCTTGTGAAATTTCCTTACGTGCAATTGACGTCGCCGATCTTTCTTCTCTCGTGTATTTTGGTTATTGCCAATCACTTTTTATGGTTTAACCACTTCCACAATCCATACATACCGCCAATTGCAGAGAGATTGCGCCCTGATTACATCCCACCGAGAATACCTCTGTTCTCGGAGGTTTGTTCGTTCTTTGGCTTATGTGTATGGCTCATACCATTTGCATTATTCGTCTCCTTAAGTGCACATGATAATTTACTTCCTCATCACATGGAAAGCCATATTGATGGTCAGGGCAAGAAGAAAAATACTGGTCTTGCTAAGTTGGTGGTGGCAACCATCAGGGACTACGTGTATACTATAAGCAGACTGCTTGGCTACGAGTTGGATCCTACATACGGTACTATTGTGTAATATCGAGACGCGTTATAATTTATGAAGACATCCTCCTTTTAATATCTATTTACTAGGCGAGACAGTCCTTTTTATTATTTACTGGTCGAGGAAGTTCTTCACGCGGGGCCCAAAATCATCCAAGCTCAATAAGAAGGTGTCATGACCGTAGTTACTGATTTCATTACCCAATTCAAAATACTGGATGTTATCCTTGCGTGGACTAGTTTCACGAAGCAGCGAGGCAATCTCCCGCTGTTGCCAGACGGGGAAGAGAATATCCGATTCGACACCAACAACCAAAATGTCCTTGTGGGAAATCTTCTTCAAACCCTCGACGAGGTCGTTGAGGGACTCCTCCTGCGTAACGGTATCCACGGTATTTTTCTCTGGATATGGCTTAGCACGAACGTTTGTTGCGTGATTTTTCTCACCAGATAATTCTTCTTGCTTTTCAATGGATGCACGCTCAGCTTGGGCCCTCTTTTGGTTGGCCTTGGTGCGGTTTGCGATACCCAAGTCGAACATATCCATCGCTTTGGACACATAAAGTAGGGAATTGGCGTCATACTCCAAGCAGAATTTCTCACCGGCATGATCTAAGTAGGTTTCAACGAGGAAATCTGGACAGAATGCAACGGGTTTGCTATCGTCGGCTCTGATTCTTCCAAATCTAGATTCCCATTCAGGTCCTGAGCGGTAAGTGACAGTGGCGATTTCACGAGCAAGTTTCATGCCAATATGTGGCGGCACTTTCTCGTAATAAAATCCTCTATTCCAGTTGGGATCACTCATGAGTACTTGTCTTTGTGTATGACGTAGCGCAATGGAGTAAGGATGCGATCTTGCACATCCGCTGATGCTTACAATCTTACCAACCTCTTCAGGAAATTCCCACGCATAGGCGAGAGATTGCATTCCGCCCATTGACGCACCTACAGACGCATGTAGTCTTTTGACACCAAAAACGTCTCTGACAAGCTCTCTCTCTGTGCACGCACCATGTCATTTACCGTAACAATAGGGAATCCTGTGGCATAGTAATCATTGATAGCCGGGTCTTTAGATGACGGACCAGTTGACCCGTAACATCCTCCCAAGACATTCGTACATACCACGAAATACTTGTCAGTGTCGATATATTTTCCAGAGCCGATGAAGTTTTCCCACCAGCCTTTCTTAGTGTTTTTGGGCTGTGACTTGGCATGCGAAGATGCAGAAAGACCCGTGTGAATAAGGATAAGATTATCTTTATTGGGTGAAAGCGTGCCCCATGTCTCGTACGCAATCTGGTATTCTGGAAGGTATCCACCATTATCGAAGAAAACGGGGTTCTTGTTCTTATAGACTTCGAACCCAGACGACACTCTGGCATATGAAGGCTCCGGGCCTGTTTCCAAAGAGGTTACGTCTGAGCTACAAGAGGAAGATGGCACATCTGAGGCACTTGCTGCATTTTCCAAGTCTTTAGTCTTCTGCTCTAGGCGGTCAAGACAGGGGAATGTTAGCTGGGGATTAGAGCCCTGTTGCAACCGCGACGTTGAATGTTTTGCTCTGCGGATATGAGAAAGCCCTAATCTGGAAATAAACCTTGGACGTAGAAACATTTTATGTCAAATAAATTATAGAATATGGTATGTGGGGAAAGATTGAAGTTTGAAAAATCTCACGTAAGCTAGAGCAGAGAATCGTTTGGTCACGTGAAGTTTCATCAACTGATTAGATTTAGCCTAATGAGATATGCGGAGCGCCCTGCAGGACATCATCAAAGAAAGGGTTAGAGATTAGAGCTTTAAGTTTCTTAAGTTTCTTTCGAAATGAGGTTTTTTTTTTTTTTTTTTTTTTTACTTATAAAGCGATCATATTAGTTTTGATGATTGAAATTAAGAATTAATTCTTCGCATTGATTCACATGTTATTTGTGAGTTCCTATTATTAATACGTGAGAATGCGCTGGGACACAGACTGTAAATAACCCCCACGAGTTTATTATGTCTTTCTTTACTTTTTCTTTTTAATTAAATAAATTGGTATACAAGTATCCATGGGAAAATAACGAAATCAAAAGGTATCATTTCTTGACCAGGTAAGAACGTAAGTTATATCTTCTTCAATGAACGGAATTCACCTAGCCTCACCTAGCTTCAGACTGCACCTTACGTCCTTCGCGTAAAGTCATCTGGGTGCCCGTGCCCAGGGCTCACGCACAAGTTGGTGAATTCTATCATCAAACGACAACATACTGATCAGGAGCAGTCCAACACCTATACACACAAATGGATAAGAGTATAGTCAGATTATCACAGGCCTTTTTGGTTATCTTTATAATCTCTATACCTCTCGGCCTATATGGAGTAAAGTATCGAACTGTTATTTCCAACAGCAGCTTTTTCCAGGCAATGAATTCGATATTTGTTACCGATTATGGTGTGTTATGGCTATCGGGAGCGTTTTGGAGCCACACACTCTGTATATGCTTACCAGAAAAGTTTCAGTCCAGAATTTTGATAAATCGATTGCTAAAATATACTCTTTATTTGATCTTTGGAGTGTTCTTCAATGCGTGGTTTTTTGGTCCTCTGCTTGTCGAGAGACTTAATGTCGCAACAGGAGGTCACTGTGCTGGTTCTGAAGAGTTGCTTCAGTCCATGTCTCAATGCCGGGGAAACCCTTTGTCGCTGTGGGTGGACGGGTTTGACTTATCAGGCCATTATTTCTTCCTCATCACCCTGAGCTCAGTTCTCCTCGATGCAATTTCCCGCAGGAATGCTGGTGCTGGCACCGGTGCTAACCTGAATGAGCAAAACTGCCACAAAAGCATGGCTCAAAAGTTACTTCAAATGGCTACTACATTGACGACCCGATTTGCAATGGTTCTAATCACAGTGTGGCTAGTGGAATTCTGCGTCACCTCTATTTTTTTTCACACAGTCTGGGAGAAGGCGTCAGGTCTCCTAGGAATTCCCGTGGGATTAATGATACTAGCTTTATCAGATAAAATCTGCGGTATTAAAGTCGCACAAGAACAATACTCAGCAGTATGATTAAATGTTTCTCTTGAAGCATTAGGGGCTCTGCAATTCGTATTTCTGGAAATGCGGCTCGTCTTAAATGCGCGGAAGAGCCACACTCTACCAATGGAGGCCCCAGTACCTGGCACAAATAATACCTCGAGGGTCTTCAGGTTTCTTTCGTTTGTCTAAGAATCACTATATTTTTCTTTCAACAGAAGCTAACAGAATATGGAAGGAATGATTGGTTTCTTTCGTGTTTTGGGCCAGACCCCAATGTCGTCATTCCCTTATCTAGAACAATCGCTGCTTCTGAATCTTCCATGTACCTGATCTGTAGACAGTGTGCAGGCTGTTGAGGTAATTCTGCGGATGCCGCACAAATATCTCATCGATATTAAAGACAGGTGGTTACGGCGCAGGGCCCTTAAAAAATGTTTTTTTTTTTTCTTTCATTAACTCAACCCATAAAATTTCGAGATATATCAACCAAGACAAACATTTCAGAGTTTTAGCGGAAGAAACCCCCTTATTTATTAAATTTCATTTGGAACTATTTCGAAGAACAATACTGCTCTGACATGTTACATCAACTAAGAATCACTGTCGAAAACGTCCATTGCGACGATTGCGAGGTGACTATCCGTCAAACATTGAGCAAGTACATGGAGATTGTGGACCTCCCTGAAAACACCCGTTCCATAGAAGACTGTCCCCGCAAATTTGTCCACTATAAATTGGAAAATGGCGTGATCAACTTATACTATATCTCAGAAAGTACGTCCGACCATGGGCCTCTCCAGGGATCAGTGAAACAGGTGATTGCTTCACTCAAGAAAAAAGGGTATTCTGTTTTAGCTTGGGATTTGACTTGCGATGGCAAAATCTTCCTCTCTTCGGAAACAAAACCTTCAAGTGTATCGGATCCTAAGCTAGATTCCGAGACAACGTTCCTGATTCAGAAGCTTTGGCACAATTACAAGAAGAAACAAACGGCTAGACACCACTTAGAAAACTGCACGTCTTGTCAAACTGAGGAAGAAAGTGCCACTGAGGCAGAAAAACTCAAATTGGACCCAAATGAGAGTTCATCAGATGAGAAGGACGGATCTGCAAGTACACTCTTGAATCCCGCAGAACAGGAATTCAGAGCTGTATTTTCCATCACTGGGATGTCTTGTGCTTCCTGTAGTTCTTCAGTTTCGGAAGCGATTTCTACTCTTTTCAAAGAGCGTGGAGTGGAACAAAAGGATGACGAGCCTCAGTTCTCTGTAAATTTACTTCAACATTCAGCTATTGTCTTGATTCCAAACAAGCAAATGGTAAACCAAGTTATTGAGGTGATTGAAGACGCTGGCTTTTCCGCGCAGCTCTTGGAGGTTTTGCCTATACAGAGATCCATTAACCAAAAGGTCACTGCTATTATTGGTGGAATTACGTGTGCTGCATGTGTCAACTCTGTCATGGCTGCTGTTCAAGACCTTCCTTTTGTGTTGGACTGTGGAATTAATGCAGTCACAAAATCTGGTCAGTTTATTCTTGAGAGTTCAGATGCTAGCGATGGAAAAACTAATTTGGAGAAGTTGGCTGAAACTGTCGACGATTGTGGATTTGATTTCGAGCTTATCAAGGATGAGAAAATCAATTTTACTTCTGGACAACGCCAGTCAAGATCGATTAATATCAGGGTGGACGGTATGTTTTGCGCAAAGTGTCCTGGCGCTATTATGTCCTATCTCGAGACTTTTGGTGAAGCTGTGGTCATTGAGAATCCAATCACCTTGGATCAGCCATTTGTCAAATTCACTTATGTTCCAAATGCTGATAAAAGGGTCACGGTGCGCCGTTTTTTGACCGACTTGAATCATATCAAGCCACTGGACAATGACGCGGGATATGTCGTGGACTTTGATTCTGAGGGTGTATTCAAGTGTAGCTTGATTGAAGCAATATCGATTGATGAACATTTGAGGAAGCTTCTGAAAATCGAAACGTTGAAAATCGTGCGTCGGTTGGTTATTGCCACGGTTTTGGCCATTCCATCGTTCGTGTTTGGTATCGTGGGAATGTCCTTGATTCCCGAAACGAACAAGTTTAGAATATGGCTAGAGGAGCCCATCTGGGCCGGTAACGTCTCACGAGTGATGTGGATTCTTCTCTTTTTAAGTACCCCCGCGTACTTCTTTGCTGCTGATGTATTCCATATCAAAGCTATCAAAGAAATTCGGTCATTATGGATTCACAAGAATTCATTCAAGAGAAGATTTTTTAAGTTTGGATCTATGAGTCTTCTCATGTCGCTTGGAACAACCGTTGCTTACATTGCCAGTATTGCCTTGCTCATTTTATCATCTCG
This sequence comes from Metschnikowia sp. JCM 33374, assembly GCA_005406065.1. NCBI lineage: Eukaryota > Fungi > Ascomycota > Pichiomycetes > Serinales > Metschnikowiaceae > Metschnikowia > Metschnikowia sp. JCM 33374. The sequence goes on from BIMT01000093.1 coordinate 23,841, forward strand.
GCAACACCCCATGAAAGGAATGGGATTCCACACAACGTACTTCGACTCGGTTGTTTTCCTAACATTCTTCTTGTTAATTGGTCGCCTTCTCGAGAGTTTGTCAAAGTCAAAGACAGCAGATGCCGTGGCCAACTTGAGTTCGATGAAGGCCTCGAATGCTACTGTGGTGGAAAGAGTTGCTAATGCTGATGATGATCAAAAATTCACCTACATCAATGATGAAGTTGTTGATGTGAAACTTCTCGATTCTGGCGACTACATCAAGATCTCAACTGGAGAGTCACCTGCAGTGGACTGTGTTCTTGTTGATGGAACTTCGACTTTCGATGAGTCAGCACTCACGGGTGAGTCTGATCCCATTAAACACAAGCCAGGGCAACAAGTTTTCTCTGGAACCGTCAATGTTGGTAATTCTGCTGTTGTTGCGAAAATTTTGAATGTGGATGGAGCTTCTTTGATTGATCAGATTGTGAGTACAGTTAGAGATGGACAAATGAGAAAGGCACCTATTCAAAGGTTAGCCGATGTTTTGACAGGTTATTTTGTTCCCATGATCGTTGTGGTTGCAGTCTTGACATGGGTAATCTGGCTTGCACTTGCATATTCTCATGTCCTTCCAGAAAGTTACCTTGACATTGATATTGGTGGATGGACAGTTTGGTCTCTTGAGTTTGCGATCGCAGTGTTCGTTATCGCTTGTCCTTGTGGTATTGGATTAGCTGCGCCTACTGCTTTGTTTGTTGGTTCAGGATTAGCAGCAAAATATGGTATTCTTGCAAAGGGTGGTGGTGCAGCTTTTCAGGATGCCGCAAACACCAACTTGGTGTGTTTCGACAAAACTGGTACATTGACTCATGGTAATATGAAGGTAACAGATGTGGCATTTGTCAAGAGCGAGTCGCACAACAAGACTCTCAGAACTTTCGGGTTGCAGCTTACAAGAGATCTTGAACTTGCATCCAAGCACCCAATTGCAACATCAATCAAGGAATTTTTGACCTCAGATTTCGAAGGAAGCGTGGAAATTACTTCTAACAAAATTCCCCAAGTGGAGACTGTACCAGGTAAAGGATTGAAGGGAATCCCAGTGATCGAAGATTCGGACGATAGTATCTGGTCGGATTATGCACCAGAGGAAGTGATTTTGGGTAATGAGGCGATTCTCACAGACCACAGGGTGGTGCTTAATGAAGAGCAGAGGGAGTACATCACTCTTTGGCAGTCGCAAAAGAAATCAGTTGTCAATGTTGCTGTTAGATGTACGCGTGTGTTTAAAGACTCTGAATTTCATTTGATTTTTATGCTTGCTTTGCGTGATGAAATAAGACCGGAGTCAAAGATGGTCATAAGCCAACTCCAAAAGCAAGGGATTCAATGTTGGATGATAACCGGAGACAATAAGCTTACGGCTTCGGCAATAGGTGCTGAAATTGGAATTGACCCAGCGAGAATTATAAGTGGCGTGTTACCTAGTGAGAAACAGTCGAAGGTTCAAATGCTTCGTGATGAAGGTAATATAGTGGCAATGGTGGGTGATGGTATTAATGATGCTCCAGCTTTGGCTACTGCCGACGTGGGTATTGCTTTATCTTCTGGTGCAGATATTGCGGTCACGTCTAGTGACTTTATCTTGCTTAGCAAAACGTACCCGCTCGTGACTTTGTTTACTCTTTTCGATTTGGCGAAGGTTGTGTTCAGAAGAGTGAAATTCAATTTCGGATGGAGTCTTGTCTACAACATTATTGGTGTCCCCATCGCTGCCGGTGTGATTTATCCATACAAGAACCTGAGACTTAGCCCGGTATGGGCCAGTGCTGCCATGGCCGCTTCTTCAGTAAGTGTGGTGACCAGCAGTTTACTACTTAGATTATACAGACCAAAGGTTCGTTCCAGCGAATTTAGCCAGGATCTGGAGGAGAATCATCAAAAGGTCAGTGTTCATCTGTTTTAGTTTAGTTTTAATTTCGTACTAGTTCTGGTTTAACAATGATTTAATTAAGTTTTTTTTAACCATGAAAATAAGCATTCCATTACATCTGTATATCAGGCGAAAACATTGGAGTCGAGCCTCACAACCATAACAGTGATGTTGTCAGTAGTGGCTTTTTCAATTGCGAGAGCGCAAAGTTTTTTGGCAGCCAATGATGGATCATACGGTTGCTTTTCTATTCTTTGAGAATTGAAAAAGTCCTGAACAAAACGACATGCCTGTTGGTCCGATATAACATCCCACACCCCATCACATGCCAATATTAGAAATTCGTCTTCGTCTGTAATTTCGGTCGCGGTTGTAAAAGGTTTCCCTGTAACCAAGTTCTTGATATATGAGTCTCCCAAGGAACGCGTGATGGCGAAGACACCATTGACCCTGTTCTTTAAAATTAAACCACCTTCATCTCTGACTCGCTGAATCTCATTGGGGTCGGATGCCTTATGATCGTAGGATAATCGGTACAGCCTGCCACCACGGCATAGCACTATACGCAGATCACCAACGTTAGATGTATAAAGCATTCTTTTATGGTTTTTACCTGGGACAAAGTCAAATTTTGGCACTGTTCCAAGTGATTTGGTTCTTGAGTTAGAAATCGACAGACTATCGGGTTGTTTGGAATCATCAGTCTCCCAGCGCAAAATGGCAACAGCCGCAGTACTTCCAGAGGATCCCGAGCCATCTTTATCTATTATTTCATCAGCCTTAACAAACACGTCGCACAAGAGCTGTTTCATATCGTAAAGGCCCGAAGGAGTGGCATCAGAGATCGAGGGCTCCACCTCTTTTTCCAAGATTGCCTGTTCCAAGAGACCGTGCAAGTTGTTGCCACACCAACGAGCTGTCAGTTTTCCGGCGTGTCCATCGAATATGGCGAAGTAGCCCCAATCTAGTCTCTCGGCGAAGTTGGCCACATACGTATGGACATCCTCCATCTTTGCTCTATAAGCACCATTTTTATTTTCAGCAACACCAACCAGAAAAGAGAGTCCCTGGAATGGATCCAGTAGATCCAGCAGATCTTGAGAGACAGTGGACACCGTTTCAGGTTTGTCATGTCCGTCTTGTGATGGAGCAGTTTTTGTTTGTCCCAGCATGTTAGGCACCTCAATGTTTTTTATCCTTATAAAAGAAGACTAGCAAGTTAATGTTTGTTTCAATCAAATGTTTTTTTTTTTTTTTAGAAATGGAGAACTTTTAGTTCTGAAACCTGTCCCACGCCGTGCAGATGATGCTTTTTTGCGAGTGAGCGTGGGTCAACAGAGTGAGGGTAAGTGGGGTGCAATTCCTAATGCGGTAATGCCAAAAAAGGAACAGGAAAAAGGGATCTTTAACAAAAAAAAAGGATCTCTAAAAAAGAAAAAAAAAAACTGCTTCAGAGAATGAGCATCAATAAATAAGAAATGTTGCCTCACTTCCTTTGCTTCTGTCACTCTTTACCCCTCTTGATAAAGCAAAATCCAAGAAAACCCGAGAAAACCTAAAATGGTCGCCAAAGATTTTGGCTACCGTTAAATAGTCACAACATGGGCAGCGACTATTTTAAGTTTTATACTGGGATAGGCCTGGGACGTGGGGAATTAGCGCCAAGCTCTGCGTGCCGAGCCTTTGAGTGGTTTGAAACATTGTGGATGCCGCTTGAAAACACGATTTCCTAGCCCGGCTCCGTACTGGCAGACAGGAAGACAAATTATGACGCGTGCCTATCAATAACGGGCACAACGAAAAAATACCCCACCGTGGATACCCCACTACAAACCCTTGTCGGTATGATTTTTAAATATATAGGTTTTATATCAATACTACCGCCAAATGACCTTTTTCATTATATGCTCTTTCTTTGGGGGCTAAATTATTTCCTTGGAAATCTTGGCCTATTCAACAGTTCGTGCCCCCGTTAACGTGCAATATTTCATTGAAGCCCTCGCATTCCAGTTACGCAATAAAATTTACCTTTACAGTGGGGAGTAATGTAGTGCAATCCATTCATCAAAACAGTTAAGCAAACGGGGCATGTTGCAGTCGAAATTGCACATGGAATTGATATATATATATATATATATATATTTAGCACTGACGTGGGCTCATGCCTGGATTTTCACGATTAGCTGGATTGGTTATCTGTCAAACGATCCTGTGTAGCAAGCGCTTTGTGCTTGGCCGTTCTTCTTATCAGCCGGTATATAAACCAACGAGGCCGGAATTTACAATCTTGGTCAAAATGATGTCAATATATTAGTCAGTAAAGAATGGATATTCGCTCGAAGAGTAAAAGTATGAGACGCAAGTCCTCTTCATTCAGGCCTCATAATTGGATATATCCGACTCTGATAATCACGGAAACAAACACTATACATGTCTCCTTGGAGCTGCTTCCTATCGTTATCTTAGAGTCAATCTTCGATTATCTTCAGACGCCCGACTTACTTCAATTATGCTTGGTTTCTCGCTACTTTTATTTACCCGCGGCAAACAGATTATACCAGAAGATCAGCATTACCGAAGATTACTTGTCCATTGCCTATGTGAGAGACCAGATGCGAAATTGGAACAGGAATTTTTGTACTGTAATCACTCCAGCCAACATCCCGAAGTTGCTTGCTGTTGTGATGCAAAATGAGAAGTTAGCCGCCATGGTCCATTCAATTACAATAACTGACACAAAGAAAGTTCTGTTGGTACCTAATCTCATTGCTTGCTTGCGCTTGAAGTCCTTTCACTACGCGGGTCTTTTAGACATTCCTTCGATAGCAGCGCTGACCATACAAGAAATGACGTGCTTTCTTCCATCCGCATGCGTATATGTACCAAACCTCTACGAGCTTAAAATCAACCATCCCAATAAAAAGACCGACTTTGCAGAATACGAGAAGCTTGCGCTTAGTATGGTTGAACTGAATAGCTATCAAAATTTGAAGAAATTGGTCTTTGAACATATGGAAGAGAAGAACCTTCATCTGCTCAATTTGTACAACAACGAGAGAAGTGATGTTTCTCCTCAACCTGCTTGGACTGCTTTTTTCAATGTTTTTTCTCAAAGAAAAATTAAATTGAATCTAATGGCGTTAGGGCTTGATGGGTTTCTTCGTAACGCAGGGGAGTCCACCGCGCAGTTAATAAATCTGGCAGTACAGCTCAGCGAGTTGCTCACTCTTGAATTGAAATATAAAGAGCTTTCTCACTCAGGACAAGCACATCGAGATGATTCGACCACGTTTTTGGAGTCCGTGACACGATATACATCGCTGCTTCAATACCTTTCGATCAACCCGACTGACAACTGCCTAACGTGTCAGATCGAAGCAATCATACAAACTTTAAGAGAAAATGTGCCAAATCAGTTAAAGAATCTTAGAATAAAGATCGAGCCTCGCACATATGGTGATACAGAAAACATTGAAAGAACAATTTTGACCCACCAGGGAAATCTTGTGAAGCTTAAATTCGAAGACAGATCGAACTCCTGGCATGAGCTAGGATTGGTTTTGTTTGATCTCAAGACACACCAACACACACAGTGGCATGATGACATTTTTTATGGGGAAAAGTCACGAAAAGCCTTCACATCATGCATTCTCGATATCGAAGAGCCGAGACCTTATGTCAATGAGGGAAAGGTCGAGAGCATAAAAATTTGCCGAGAAGCAATATTAAACTTCTTGAAATCAAACTCGGTTTACCAGCAAGCCTCGAAATATTTACCATTCCTCACCGAATATTGCGTACTTGACCTTTATATCAATATGAGAGAAAAGGGTGTTTTTGCAAATGGCGAAATCATTTTGCTACAATAGATTAATGGGAATAGAGAATTATTAAGGGAAAGATCGATTATTTATTCAATTCTCCCGATCCCAGCCAAAGTTAGCTTAGCAAGTATTGAATGGCACGTTAGTGCGGTTTACTTTAAGGTGACCGCTACATCGCTGAATGGAACCTGCCATCTGAATTTGCATAGAATATGGTGGGAGTGCGACGGTTGAAATACACATCGAGAAGGGGCCTACTTATGAAATTCATGGACCCTGCATTGTAAATGTCTCGGAGGTTTGAAAGCTCAAATATTTTCGAAAAAGACAACCATAGTAGTAGCTGATCAACTTAAGTGGACCTTCTTCTCTATTTGCTCACAAGTGGCCATCATGCATCGGCCCACGTGAATGTATTATCCTCTTTTTTTCCCGTTCGTTACTTCGCCACCCGTTTGATAGCTAAGGAATTTCCAGCCTCGGGTTAGAGGGTGTTGCAAATTCGAGTTGAGTCATCATGTCTATTTTGGGTTAGGACACGACCATCCCCGAATGGGTGCGAGGTGGCAGAAAATCTTTTCCCAGAGATCAGAAGAGAGGGTTTCGGACCCCACTGGAAACTAAGAGGGAAGATAGTTAGATAGAATAAGATATCCAGGTGGAGTAGGTTAAAGTCTAGCATAACCGAACCACCTTCCAAAACTTATCGATTCTGTAAAGCCTGTGTGAACGTTAGCGCATTTAACTGATCGTCTCACTAAGTTTCAACAGAGGGCCAAGCAAGTTTCAACACACCTATTGTGGAAGCAACCTTGCAACCATGCGCGAATTACCTTTTACCAGCCTGGAGATGGCGCCACAAATTTAGGGATGACTTGGCGAGAGACACCCTCCAGGCAAGGTGTATATTCGTAAATTTAGAGTTGGAACTAATTTTGATGACGTTAAATACCAGTCAAACTTTATCAGCTCAATAAAGTTATCTATGCGAAAAACGTTTATTAAAACTCCCAAAGTATTTACGCGAGAATGTGCCAAGACAGAAAAGCAACAGCAACAATTACGCGAGAAAAGCGTGCATCCGCAGCTATTGCTTATATATAGCTCCCACTTCGCAACCCTCACAAGTGTATATATAGAGCCAATCCTTACAAATTGTATCCTGTCCTTAAAGCATAAATTCCTTACTAGAAAATGCCCGACCCCGCTCCAATTCCTTACACACCAATCGGAAGCCCTGTCACCGAGATAGTCAAAGGTAATGGCCTTGATTTTAACACAGTCACCTGGAAGGTTCCTCAAGGTGTGAAGTATAAGGGTAAGCTCGTGTACGTGCACGGATTTGCCGAACATTCCGCCCTTTATACGGAGCTCTTTGACAAGTTGAGTCAGGAAGGGTATGAATGTTTCTTCTTCGATCAGAGAGGAGCCGGTCTCACTTCCCCCGGAAAACAAGTTGGATTGACCGATGAATACCACACTTTCAATGACTTGGATTTCATGATACAGAGAGCCCTCGAAAACAGAACCGATAAGAACGAAAAGTTTTTCCTTGGTGGCCATTCAATGGGAGGAGGTATTGTACTCAATTATGGTATCATGGGTAAACATAGAGATTCCATAAGGGCCATCTTTGCCTGTGGGCCTCTTGTGACATTGCACCCAAGCTCTCAGTTCAATATTTTGCTTAAAAAATTGCGGCCTGTCATCAACTTCCTAGTTCCCAACTTAAGGGTTGACTCTAAACTCAAATATGAATACCTTACTTCGAACGAGGGGTGGAAAAACTATATCAAGTCCAATGATGGAAAGTTGATTGGTTCAATCAGACAGTTGAATGATATGTTTGTCAGAGGTGAGAACTTGCTTTCCAAGGATCACACTACTAAGTACTCTCCTGAAATCCCCTTGCTTGTGGTGCACGGAACCAATGATAACATCAACGACATTAAGTCTAGTAAGAAGTTTATCGACTTATTGCCTGCTGGCATTGACAAGAAGTTCGTTCCGGTTGAAGACGGAAGACATTCCCTTTTCATTGAAAACGAAGAAATCTTCAAGGATGTGTTTGAGACGACGCTCAAATTCTTGGATTCTCATTGATGAACGTCTCGCCGTATCTCTTTGTCTTTTTAAAGCTATGTTTATTTTAGTTATTATGATTTAGCGCCGAAAGCTTTCTTTTTCTTTCTTTTCTGACCATTCTTCGTAGTAATAATCATGAATGATGAACGCACTCGCTGCAATTTGTATACATTGTCTTTTGGGCTACTAAGTAAAGGTAAATGTGAGGGCTTTCCTGGAAGCGCATGGAAGTATTTATGCATTTACAGGAAATGAGGCTCGGAGGTTCTCTCATCCGAGACTACCCAATCAATGACTCTACAAAGCTAATTTAACTCTCAACATAAATACTAATATTCTAGATGCCCCATATCCGTCTTGAATAAGATTTTTCTGATACCACAGTCAATAGAACAACTATATAATTGATCATATTTTTGCTGTTCACTTGTTTATTTTTTTCATTTTTTTCCAAAAATGGGCTCAGTCGCGGACTGCATGAGGAGGCGAAATCAGACGTAGTAAAGCTTAAACCATCTTCTTTTTCCAAACCTATTTCAAGGATACTTCTTATTTCGTTGTACCCCGCCCTCTTTTATCTTTTCAAGGATCGTCTATTTGACACTCTGTTTTGGAAAACCCTGCAAATCTGTGTAGTATTTCTGCCCAGTGAGAAATCAGCCCACTTTGCGAAAACCCTGATAGTGAGATCTGGTCCCCCGGATTACCCGAACTAACCAAGCTCAAATCAAAGGAAATAAGCAAATTCTTCCAAAAGCATACGCACTATTAAGAAATAAACGAGATGGGCTATACAATCAAGCAGAAAATCGAGATTTGTCTTCAGTCTGATGCAAACCCTCTGATGACACAGATGGACTTGGCCAATTGGGCTATGCAAAAGTATGGCTCTGCCAGTCCTCCATCACAAACCACGATTTCACGTATTCTTAGCTCCAAGAATGAAATTCTCGGGTCAAAAGAATCAGACTTCCTGCTAGTACGTCGTCGAAAGGTCTCTAATCCACTTCTTAGGTTTGTTTTAACCGAGTGGATGACCCAAGCACACTGGGAGCGGATCCCAGTCACAACACCCATCATCCAGCTGACTGCAAATGCTATCTGGAACAAATTATCAC